>JAVXUP010002026.1:0-166416 GCA_033070095.1 Escallonia herrerae
GGAGGAGATTTTTACTTGAAAAATACTGCTATATTTCAGAAACATTACTTTTTAAATTTAAAAGACATCAACTGCTATATTTCTACCTCTAGTAGCAAAAAGAATATCTCTACCTACATGATTGTCAGGGGCTCAAACCTTTGAAATCAAATTTCCCAAGGAAGCCTTTATAATAATTGTAAATTGGTTTGTCAAAAGTGATAGTTTGATGATGTGCTCTGTGTGAAGATGTCTTCTCTTTTGATATATTTTTTTTGGTGGGTTGTGGTGTTGGGAGAAGTGATGGGATGCGATTGTGAACTTTAGAGCATGCGGTTTTGCATGGAAGTCTTTTCCGCTTCAATTTGTTGTTTCTGGGCATTTCTCCTCATTCCAGTTACTTTTCATTGGATACTTGTGTTTGCTGTTCGTTAGTCAAGATGCAACTTTGTCTTCATATCCTGTTGACAATGTCTAGACAATGTGAATTTTGGAACGGTGTACATCTGAAAGATCTGCAGCTATGCTGTTTACTAAAACGCAATAAATGCTCATGCCGAAGTGCTTGGTAACATGTTCTCAAACATAATTGCTTACAAATGTTTGAACTGAACCCTTTTTTTTTACGTTATAACTTACTGTCATCATATGGGTACTTATCTGCAATACTGTTGTATTATTAAATCTATGTCCACTTACTGGGTGCTCCAGTGTAATTACTCCTTGATCTGATAGCATTTCTAATACAGCTATTGGCTCGTTCTGTTAACTTTGATCCCACTTGTTTAATTTTTGTCATCCTTTACTGCCAGGGATCGGCTATAGGATCTTTATCGGATTTAGATGATCTAGCGACTACATTTTCAAAGGTCAGTTGTCTTGACTTTTATGGTTTTGCAGGCATTGAACTTTCAGTTTTTTATTGGTTCTAAAATCTAAACTACTTTAAGTTTGAATTGCCTTATTGAATGCTCATATTGTTATCTTCTTGGCTGAATGCTGTTATAGGTCTTTTTCCTGGTTTTCTGTGCCAAGCCTTAAATATTAGTGATTAGAGTTTTATCCACTTTTTATTCTTTTTCTTTCCCTTTCCTCCCTCACTCTAATAAACGCGGGGGGGGGATGAGAGAGAAGAGCGGGAAGGATTAGTCACATATATTTCATTTTTGTAACTAATTTTCTTTATTCCTTCTCATGTCAACGCTATGATGAAGAAAAGGGGAATGGCGCCTAATTACGAGTCAATTTATAGCTTTTTGTAAAAAGACCTTTTTCAAAACTCGGAATCATCTGGAAAGTGGTAATGCTAGTAGTGGTTACTTGGAGGGTAAGCTTAGGAGTGGAATCTAGACGCCTGGGTGACTAGCTCTATGGCTGGGACTGAACAGCAAGCCTACCTTCAATATTGAAAAAGGAGTACTGGGACTGAGTCAACCCATTGTAGTTCTCCATCTTCTAGCTAACTACAGACAGATCTGACATTGCGTTAAAATCTTCCCCAAGACCAAAATACCCCCAACTTTTGGTGGTGGGTATATGTGTGTTTCAGAACTGTGACCTCCATGTTAAAATTGAGCTACCTGACTGTTGCACCAAAGCTCGCCCTCACATGGCATTCCAGCAATCCTCACTAAGTGACTTCAGAATTGTTTATTTGATTAGAAAACCTTTTGGAACCTTGTGAGTGGTAGGTAAGCAATGACCTACTCTTAAGTTTGTCTGCCTATTACTTATCGGTTGTCTATTCCTTGACCTGTTAGTTGCAGGAAACTCCTAATGAGGTGACGTTTCTCTCTCGGAAACTCGCTTTTGCGATTCCAAGTTAGGACCTCCATGGGATCTCGTCCCAAACTAATATGGGAACTCGATCCCGTTAGCTGGATAGAGATGCATGGAACAAGTGAGAGAATACCTGAAAATCAAGCCCTTTCAACTCAATTCCTTGTTTCTCTTCTCCTTCAAGTCCTTAAAGCCTCCTATTCTGTTGTTGCTGGCTATATAAACTATACTAAGCAAATGATAATACTCTTTACTCATTTATGTATTCAAGCCGCTCCCAACCTTAGATTCTTCTTGGTGCTTACGCTCCCCGCCCCCGTTCCCGCTCCCGCCCCCGCCCCCGCACCCGCTTTGTGCAACTAAGACCTGTTCCACTAGAACGAATTTAGCGAGAGTGAATAGCCTCTGCGTACCACATTAGGCTTGCACTTTGGCGGTGGATTTGACTGCTCGTGCTACAGCTTTGTCTTAGAAGAGTTGAACAAAATCTTCACGCGAGGAATTGATGGTGCCTGTCTGATATTTTATGCCAAACAAAGGAACACTATGTTCTACTTGTTTTGAGTTGTCGAGAAACACTCCTAAGGTTGGGTTTTGGCTGCTTGGAATATAGAGAGTTTTGGATTAATAAAGGCTTCTTGGAAAGCGAGACTAATCTTCGGTATCTTGTAACAAGAACTGAGTAGCATGGCCGCTAAACATCCTAATATTTTAGAAGAAGTTTAACGGAAGCAGCGTTCTTGCAAGTATTATGTCTTAGGTTCTTCATCTTTTTCTTGATTTCATGGTTAATTCTAGTCGGTCTTCCCCCCTTGTGGTTTTTTAAAAACTATCATTTCGTAGAACACGCTACGGTAAAGAACGAGAACTAGGCTCAAATAGATAATTGGCTTGAACGGTTTGAATTTCATTCCCTGTTTGAGGGATGGCTTGACTCTGGGACTCAAGGAATTGTCCGTCGTAACAAGTTAAATATAATTGTGTGATCTGCTGTCAAAAGGGTAGAAGGGAACAGATGAGAGCCAGAAAGCTGATAGAGTGAAAATGACCGACACCTTTGCGTTTCGTTAATCGCGGGCATCTCCTTTGTCTCTTCATCAGTGTTGCCTTCTGTGACATGAAATTAGAAGAATCTGAGAATTACTTGAGTGAATAAGAGGTGTGGGATTGCGTAAATGAGACGAGAAACCTGAAACAAAGGTGATGATGTGCTGCCATGGGAAGAAGGTTGGGGTTGGAGGTTGAGAGAAGGGCAATTATTGCCCACACTGAGTTCTGAAAAGGTGCTTTCTACCACAATAAAATCAAAGCCATGTAGAAAACACATGATTCAAAATGGACAATAAAATTGCCACCTTAATTTGGGGAAAAGGATTGTGAAATTTTTGTTCCTTTCCGCATAAAAAGAAAGATATGGATCAGGTCTACTAAATAACCAAAAAGAACGAAAAACGGCCCTTGTTCCAACGGTTAAGGATGGTCGAGGAGCTAATGGGTTCAAAACACTGAAACAGCCTCTCCGTAATAGTGATGGTAAGGTTGCGTCCATCAAGTCTTCCTAAGGCCCTGAATCGCAAGATTGCACCGGGGCAGCCCTTGCAATATATATTGATCCTTATTTCAGAAAATACCTTTTAGGAGTAATGCCATTTTTCACTATAATTTTGATTTAAACTTATTGTTCTGGGTGAAACAATATGAAGTATGTCTTCATCCATTTGCTTACAATGTTGCTTGGCACTAACCTCATGCTTTCTAATAGTTGTTTCCGATACCATCGAGAGAGCATTTGAATTCTGTAGAGCCAATTTATGAACAAGAATTGCTGGGAAGTTGGTGGCTTATGTGTAGCCTGTTAAACCATGGAGCTTTAGTAGCATTAAAAATGTGTTAGATTGGTTTTGAAACACGAGGCCCCTCCAAAGACAACTTGCAAACGTGGAAACAGCCTCTCCACGATAGTGGAGGTAATGGCAGGAGTGTGCACGGGGCCACCCTTTTATTATGAATCCTTTTTTATCCAAAGTAGTAAATTTTGGACTAATGCTGTGTTTGACTAAAATTTTCACCCTAAACTTATCAATCTTTTTGAGACAATTTGGAGGACATTTTAATTTATCCCTTAACAAGCTTACGACATTGTCAATAATCCTGTGGTTTCTACCTGTTACTTGGAGCATTTCAAACGGTGTAGTGCCAACTTATGAAAGAGAATGGCAGGAAAGTTGTTGGCTTATGCAGCTTCATAGATATAGAAATCTACTAGCAAAGGAGAATGCTTATTTGGTCATTGTTCCTATTTCCTGTCGTCTAGGCAGACAATGACATAACCATTTATAAATGGACTCAGGGTTTTATAAACTCATAAAACCGTCTTCTAGGCAGACGATGACATAACCATATATAAATGGATTCAGGGTTTTAAAATCTTGTATGTTGGTTTGTGCACGCTCCTGCTTTTGATGCAATTTTAACTAAATCACGGTCAAGAATTATTCTGCAGTACAGCCCAAATATCTTGAAGGATTATAAATTAATAAGCAAGTAGCCATCACCTTGCTGGAAATTTGAGGCTACCACCCTACAAAGAATGTGGGGTTGGGGAGGGGGGGGGGGGTTGATTTTAAGCAGTGTGCTGAGGTTTGTCTCTTTGGATGTCTTGGAATTTTTTACGCGCTTTCTCCCAGAAATAGTCTTAGATCACTGTTCAGTTCTATGATATAAGTGACCTTGCAATTAGAAAAGAGGGTAGTAGGATGCCTTTTTAGCTAGGAAATTCAGCTTTCGTTTAGCCTAGAAGTTGAATTTACTTAAAATATGACTCAGAAAGGTGGTCTTGAGTGCCATACAAGGCATTTGGATTGGAGGGCTCAAGTCTTGCTCTTTTCAGGTAACCGACTCTCCCAAAAGTTTAAGCTGTCAGGAAAAATTGGAGCTCCCTGTGCCCTACTTCATGGGTGCACTTCCCACCTTGCAGGTCACCCCAGGGCCCTACCTCGTGGGGCCTCCAGCTGTGGGGTCTCATCGTGGCCCTTCCACCTAGCAGGGCTCATCCCAGCTTAGCAGGATTGATGCTCGTGCATTAGTTGGTCAGTGTTTCCAGGCGAGCAATGGCTATGTTCAGGAGCTTGACAAGATTGATAATATGAAGAGAAGCCTACGTGCTGTATAATTTTGATTCGCTCAAGGACTTTGTGCCTTTTAACTTTGTCAGCAGCACGTGTAAGCTAACTGTCAAGGTGCTTTGGGAAATGCAAGTTACAGGCATTCTCAGGGCCAGAAAAATTTTAGATGTGGTTGTCATTGCAAATGAGTTGGTATAGAAGATAGAGTACAGAGAAGTAAAGGAATCTTGATAAGGACCATGTCAGTTGGGCATTCTTGATCCTAGCCTGGGGATGATCAAATTAGGTGAGTGACGGTTATTTGTCTGCTTGTCTGCCCCATCAGGAGGACTCTTCGGGGAGGATTTTAAAATCTTGAAGATTGTCCTAAATTTAATGAAAATACTAGACCTACAAAAAAAATGAAACTGACAGAGGAGGAAATCCAGTTCGCAAGGGATTGCGAGATCAATGACGTGGAAAGCTTGGGTGGGTGGTAGAAAAATGACAGAGGTGGTAGGAAATAGGAGGAAATCCAGTGCCCAAGGTGGGTGACCCTGGTTTCGACCATCTTGGCTGCTTTTTATCGATATTTCACAGTTTTTAGAAAGATGAGAGCCGTGTTAGTGGTGGATTATAGAGGTTAGGTACGTGTAGTTCTTCACCTCCCTGTAGTTAAAGAAGTTGCAGACTTGCAGTGTACCTCCTCGTGCTGTAAGAAACATGGCAAGAGCTAAATGGCAACTCGTGGTTCAAAGAACCGGCTGTTCCTAACACATTAGCTGCATTTTTGGCAACTGTTAGGAACTCTTGTTCTTAAAGAATTGTTGTTTAATTTATTGGATAGAGGGTGTCATTATTTGTTGAAGGTCGAGGGCAACTGCTACATGGAGGTAAATATGAGGGGAAAATTCGATGACCGTGCGTAGGATTTAGAGACATCATCTTGCCTACAGCACTGGTTCTTGTTTGATGTGGCTGTTATGTTCTGCGATTATGACTAGTTTTTTTTTTAATTTGGGCTTAATTTTTGTTCAAATTGTATACATGTATTACGGGGTATTGTCATGACTTGTTTCTCTTCTGAATTTTCTTTGTACTATGCACAAAGTTATGGCAGATTTAGCCATGATCACTTCTGTAATAATCACTTTCCTCTCCTAGTGCACATTTCTTTTGTAGAAAAGTTAGAGTCATGGGATGATATTTTGTCATAACTGAAAACTTCGTTATATTATTTGCAGTTGAACAAAGTTGTTACTGGACCAAAACATCCTGGAGTTATTGGTGATCGAGGATCTGGATCCGGATCTTTTTCAAGGGAAAGTGAGTACATGGTCCAAAAAGATTTGTTCGATAATATTGCGCAATGGGTTTCACAAATATTAGATTGCCTGAGTCTATGGTTTGGTCTTTGTTTATTCATTCGTTTCTCTCTTATATGTGATGGCATACGTCAAGCATCTGTTAAGTGTATGGCCTTTAGATTTTGTTAACATGCAGGGTAGTCTCTTTATAGACGTGACAAGTGTTCCAGTGAAGGAAACCAGAAGTAATAGAAGGAGAAAAACCTATTGAAACTGTACTAAAGAAAGTAAATCAACCCTTGACCAACGTAGCTAATTTCCTTAAAAGAACAGAGCAACCAGCTTATGGGCAGGAGTACAAAAAGGGAATTATATCTTTTCAGTGGAGTATGTTATGCACAAAACCTAATAGAAACAATGTCCTTCGAGGTTTGTGGCCTTTCTTCACTAGCTTTGTGTACATGAAGTGAGTGTTCTTGTTTTGGTTATGTTTTCCCGTTTCCTTTTTGTACCCTCCCAACCCCCCATAGGAAAAAAAAAAAAAACCCCTTTCGGCTGGACACTGGAGACATAGCTTTCTGCAGCAACTGTGTGCGTGTTTTTATGTGCATGTGCATGCGGCTGTGCGTATGTCTCTAACTACAGAAGGAATTGTTAAGTTTAGATTCGCTACATTGTTGCTTTTGCTTGCAGATGAAGTTTGAGTTGTTGGTTGCTTTCACCCCACGTCACACACTCTGTCCCTACCTTGTCTTACACCATTAACTTGACACAATCATTTCTTCTCACTGGAGAAAATAAGAATGAAATCAAGATTTTTTTTTGATTTAAACAAGCAGTAAGCTACCTTTCTAGTTTAGAAGCACACTCGACGATCTCTGGTCTTAATTGAGACCTAATAAAGGTTCTGTTGAAGACCATAAGTGCTGCTTAGAAGATGGGCACATGGTATTCTTTTTTCCAAATTAAGAAACTATTTTTATCAGTTAGATCATGAGTTTCTGGATATTTAAAAGTAAGTACTTTTATGAGTAATATATCTCATTTACCACGGTTTTTGGTTAATAGAGAGTTGACTGTATATCAACTACTAATGAACTTAGAAGGTGAGTGTAGCTAAAGAACTTGAATTGTCTTGCTCCAATGATTTGAATCCCTGATATATGTAAATCAAGACCTTGTGTTGAAATTCAATAAAGTGAAACCTATGTAGATAGTAAAATGTACTCACTCTGTTTTATTGGATTTTCCCCTTTGGCTTTTTTGAAAATCCCTAGGATAAATTCATATGTGGACATTGACTTTACTCAATTGTTTTTACCTTAGCTTGACTTGCCAAACGAGACTTATTCATGTATAGGGATTGTTCAATTTAACGGTTAGATGGGGGGCATGTGTTCCTTATGTCTTTTTATGTACTGATGTGAAGGTTTCTATCAATTTTCTTTAGCTGTTTTTGTGAGATGGATTAAGATCATCCAGCTCCACTAATAACCTTTATTTAAAGTCAATATGCTGTTTATTACGGGCACCATTTTCATTTTTCTTTTTTTTTTCACCAATATATTATATATTTTCCATTTCTTAATTCTGTTCTGAAAATGCCAAAGTTTGAACGCTATTCACAATTCCTAGTAAATACATTATCCGCCCTTATCTTAAGTGGCGTTTTACAAAGTCTCTGTTTTTAGTCTGTTGTTCAGTTTGAAACTGAAGAAAAAACTGACGTTTGGTAGACAGTTTTGCTTTTTTGTTCCCCTCACTCTTTGACCAATTTTGGCTTGGCTTTGAAACTCCATTTTGGAGTTTTGGGTTTTCTGTTTTGGTTTTTGTTTTGAGATCCAACTTTTAAGCTTTACTAGAAGCTATTTGGAACCCACCTTTTTAGAATGCCCACTTCTCATTTCATCACTCCCACCAGCTACCCCTCAATCCTCAACCAACACCTCCCGATTACCTGCTGTCGCCACCTAGCCATCGCTACCGACATATCTGCCCCACTGTTGCCACGTTACCATCATCGACAACCCTGACCTCCCACCACCGTCGCCACTCACTTCCGTGCCCCATTGTTGCCACTGCACCCACAGATCTGCCCCACCGTAGCAGATCTGCCCTACTGTCGCAGATCTGCCCTTCCGTAGCAAATCTGCTCCACCCACCGAGTGCCACTGTTGCCATTACCACCAAAATAATTCTGTCACTTCAACATCCACGACCGATCCCACCACCACCTGACTCACCATAACTGGCTAACACGATGACGATGTGCCAGATCTATTGAACAATGGTCTCAAAGTTTAAATAGTTTCGTGGTGGGGAACCTGTGGTTATGATCCGACGATGGAGGTGGTGAATGATGGTGCTTAAGTTGATAGTGGCTTTCGGTTGGGTGATTGTTTCAGTGGTTAAGGTTTTTTTTTTGTGGTGGTGGTGGTGTGATTTAATTTGATATGGGGTGGTGGTGGTGTGAGTTTGATGGTGATATTGACTGGCGGTGGTGCTTCGGAGGTGACCGAAGAGGTTCTGTTGGAGTAAGAAGCCAATTTTTTATGAGAAAAAGGAGAAAAAAATAATGAACTCAAAAACTCAAAAATAAAGCTGGCTTAATAAGCATACGTCTTTTTTTGTAAAAACATGAAAACCAATAGAGGGTTTAGTTTTCATTTTTCTGAAATTCAAAACCAAAAACCACAATGGTTTCAGACGCACCTTTAGTTTGACAATGAGGTTGTGTTGGAAAATGATAAATAACGCTGGGCTTTTTCGTAAATTTTGAAGTTTTATCTAATGCAATCTTATCTTTTTTCGATTCTCCTTGGTGGTGTCCAAACAAAGTTACACATGTTTTTTTTGGAAAAGAAATATTTTTCATCTTTCCGAAAATATTAAAAAAAAAAAACAATCAAAATGGTCTCCCAACAGGGGCTAGGATTGTGGTGGCGACGGTTTTGTCAAATATTTGTGGTCCATTTTCTCTTCCTAAAAATATCTGCTACAAAGGAACTGTTTATATCCTGTTGGATTCCCAGACCTAAAAGATTGAATTGCTCAGTTGTCTTAGGCTGTTTGGATAGCCCTTTATTGTGTTAATTGTCTTTACCTTTTAAGAGACATAATGATGCTGTGAAAGCCTTAACCTTGAGAAATTTGAAATTTGATTGTGGACTATTTTGAAAAGTACACACGCTTATGTTGTTTGGATACCATCTTCCAAGGCATCTTTTATGTCACAGACGGGTGAATTGCAAGAAGGGTTGGTTAACATGCTTGTGATGGATTTTGAATAGTGCGTTCAAGAAGAGTAGATTTTGGTGTTTTAGAAAGCGGAGTTTGGAAATGGTAAACCACAAGTTTCTTTTTGGAATGTCATGAAGGCAACTTAAAAGCTGTCCTTTGCGTAGCCTTAAACTTTCTAGATCTTCTCATCCTCTTTGTTCCTATTCCTCTGCCTCTTCCTCTGTAGCCTTTCTCATCCTCTTTATTCCATAGGCCACAATCACACATTGGTTTTCAACCTATTGAACTACGTGGCCTGCTTTTTCCTGCTAGAGTGCAATTTTTATGTTAAATCAATTTATTGTTTCTCCTTCAGTTCCAAGGCACTGATAGACAAGATATCTAATGATATTTTTATTAATTCCTTTAGAATTTGTTTTCGGATGGCTGCAGGTTCATCTGCTACTGAATGGGCACAAGAAGTGGATTTTCCCGAGTGGTTAGGGCAGCACATGTCTGATACAGAAAACTTCCAGGAAGGCAAGAGATGGTCGTCGCAGCCACATCTCTCATTAGAACATCTTGCAGAGTCAAAGCCATTACATAGAACATCATCATACCCTCAGCAGCAACAACAGCTGCAACGCTTTTCCAGTGAACCTATTTTAGTGCCGAAGTCATCTTTTACTTCTTTTCCCCCTCCTGGGGGCCGATTTCAACTGTCCTCGCCACGACAGCATTCACACCAACTGAATATTTCACCCCTCATTGGTGGTTCTCCTTTACCCTTCTCTGCGCCAAACCTGTCTCCTTTGTCCAACTCTAATCTTCGTTTGGCTGGTGCGCCTCATGGGTTACGTTATAGTGGAAATATGCCCCAGTTAATACCTCCTGGTATTTCCTTTAATAGCCGGCAACAAAACCACTGGACCAACAATGCAGGCCTGCTGCATGGGGACAATTCCAGCCTGTTGAACAGTATCTTGCAACAGCAACTCCCTCATCAGAATGGATTATTATCTCCGCATTTAATGTCACAACAACAGTTGATGTCACAACAGAGATTGCATCTTCCAATTCAATCATCTCTAGCCCATCTTTCAGCCCTCCAATCGCAAATGTTTAATGCCCTTCCTTCTTCGTCATCACATCTGCACAAATATGGATGGACTGATATGAGAGATCAGAGACCCAAGACAACGCAAAGAGGTAGACAAAATATGCGCTTCTCGCAACAAGGCTCTGATACAAGCAGTCAGAAGAGTGACAGCGCTTGGCCGCAGTTCCGATCCAAGTATATGACGGCTGAAGAAATAGAAAGTATACTGAGAATGCAGCATGCTGCAACACATGGCAATGACCCATACATAGATGATTATTACCACCAAGCTCGTCTTGCGAAGAAAGCTGCTGAATCGAGGTCAAAACATCGTTTTTGCCCAGCCCATCTGAGGGAGCCTCCTTCTAGAGCCCGTAATAGTTCGGACTCACAACCCCATCTCCAAGTTGATGCTCTTGGGAGGGTTTCTTTCTCATCCATCCGCAGGCCCCGTCCTCTTCTTGAAGTTGACCCTCCTTCCTCTGCTTCAGGTGATGGTAGTGGTGAACAGAATTTGTCCGAGAGGCCGTTGGAACAGGAACCGATGCTCGCTGCTAGAATTACGATCGAGGATGGCCTCTCTCTTCTTCTTGATGTAGATGACATTGACCGGCTCCTACAATATAGTCAGCCCCAAGATGGTGGGACTCAGCTCCGGCGGAGACGGCAGATCCTCTTAGAAGGCTTGGCAGCGTCACTTCAGCTTGTTGACCCATTTGGGAAAAGTGGCAACTCAGTTGGATTGGCACCCAAGGATGACATCGTGTTCCTACGTTTAGCCTCTCTTCCCAAAGGCCGGAAACTTATTTCTAGGTACCTCCAGCTTTTGTTCCCCGGGGGCGAGCTTGCACGAATAGTCTGCATGGCTATTTTCCGTCATTTAAGGTTCCTGTTTGGTGGCCTTCCTTCTGACCCTGGAGCTGCCGAAACAATAACTGATCTTGGAAGCACAGTCTCGAAGTGTGTTAGTGGTATGGATCTCAATTCTCTTAGTGCTTGCTTTGCTGCTGTAGTTTGTTCGTCAGAGCAGCCACCACTGCGTCCGCTGGGAAGCCCTTCTGGGGATGGGGCTTCGATCGTTCTAAAATCTGTTCTGGAAAGAGCCACTCAGTTGTTGACTGATCTTCAGGCTTCGAGCAGTAGCATGCCAAATCCTGCGCTATGGCAGGCTTCGTTTGATGCATTCTTTGGTCTTCTTACCAAGTATTGCCTAAGTAAATATGACAGTATAATGCAATCCATATATACACAGGCTCAACCTAGCACAGACGTAATAAGTACAGAGGCAGCAAGAGCTATAAGCCGTGAAATGCCTGTGGAACTTTTACGTGCTAGTCTTCCACACACTGACGAGCTCCAGAGGAAGCTGTTGATAGATTTTGCTCAACGGTCCATGCCTGTTACTGGACCTAACGCTCACAGCGAGAGCAGTGGTCAAGTAACTCCTGAATCAGTGAGGGGTTAGCTGGAACAGTACGAGGTGTAGTAAAGAATCAAAGTTGTAGATTGGTTGTTCTCTATGTCACTCTCTTTGTTGCCTTTTAGAAAGGGAATCTGCTTTAATTGATCGCTGCGGCATGGTGAATCAATGCACAGGCTATGCAGGGATGGATTAGACGCCTTTGTTACTTTTTTTTTTTTTCCTTCTTTTGAGTATGTTATCACCTGCTTTTGTGGTGAACATGCTGTCTTGCATAAATGTGTATTTAATGTTAAACAGTACTAGATGGGATGGCTAGTGACCGGAAACATATTGCTTGGGAAGCTTTATTTTGATGCTTCAGCAATATCGGGTGAAACTGGAAGCCTAGTGTACAATGTTCAGGTCATTCGTGGCTGGTATTGGTAGGTAATGTTTGTCGTAACCGTACTTCTCATTAGCCTCCGGCAGGGAAGATAGCTAAAGGGAAATCTGAAAATTTGGCAAGATGAGAATTCACGTCCGACTGGTCTTTCTACAGGGCTGTGGTTCGCTGACATCGGAGATATGCCCACGACAGGAATTTTTCAAATGGTCACATCTCCTTTTCACAGATTCTGTGGAAGCCAGGCAGACTCAGGCGGACTTCTGAATCGCCGTGCTTGATGATGGATGACTCCAACGGTATTTCAGCAACCGCAATTGGTTGGTTAATATCCCCCACCCCTTCTCTTCCTCCCTTAATCTAGTTTTCTGCTTTTGACTATATAATTGTAGGCTACTGTAAGCGACGATTTGCATTGACCTGTTTAAGAGGCTGATGAGATCTTGGCATATGATTAACTAAATGTTCATTGTATATGACTAATTATGAAGTGCGCGATAGAAAAGTCACAAGGCACAAGATAAAGTCTTATTGAATCTCTTAATTTAATACCAATTTCTTCCATGAAGTTTGTGACATCCAACTTTGAAGAAATTGAGAATTTGATTTTTATGTTTGAAAAGGCTGTGATCATCTTCACCTCCAAACACAAAAAAGAAGTGTCAGGACGCAATCGACCACTAAACTTAAACTCAAAATCATCTTCTCTTATAGTTTCTTGAAACAATTGGTTAATTCAACTGTTTGAAAATTGGAAAAGTATCTCTTGCTTGACATTTATTTGTATGCTCTCGACTTGCTAGGAATGGACACTTAAACTTAAGAAAGAAACATGACATTTCATATTAAGGGAAACTTACAAAATTTTAAAAATATTTTTGACTTTTTCTTGGACTTTTGAATCTTTAATTCTTTTTTTAAAATTTCACTAGAGTTATTTTTATTTTTCTTTTACCCTATGAAAACGGGAAAGAAAAGATGATCAATGAAGAAATTAGGACAAATCAAGGACATACATAAACACACCACAACATACATACCAAAACACAAAATAGACCAGCCGGTTTGATCAATGCTAAAACGAGTTCACAAACAAATAGTCCACTAAACAGTTCGGGCTTACCGGTTGGTTGATCAGTGGCTTGTTTTCAACTGTAAGGAATTGGAACATCTAATTGACTAGGTTGATCATTCCGAAAATGTTGGTCATGGATGAATCGCCTGGTAGTACCCCTTGGGTTTACTGGCCAATTGATTAGTGGCTCACATTTTGGTTACTTGAGAGAGATTAAACCAGTCGGTTTGATCATCTTAAAAAATAGTTGCTAATAAACCGTTTGATTGACTTGGTAAGTTTACCGGTTGGTTGAACAATGACACATTTTCTTGGGCTTCTACTTTATTTGGGGTACCGCCCGATCTTATGTTATACCGATTGATTTTCTAGTATTTATACTATATTACAGGCAAGTATCCTTATTAAAGGGTAAACCTCCATGGATGGTCTGGGTGTGTGGTTTCTCCAACTTCTAGTTTTAGGTTACTCCTTCGGTTAAACTTGTACTATATATACCTCACCCCCGTAACTAAGGCAGTTAATAATGAGTAGTCATTAGTATGTGTACAAGTGTTTACTATACCAAGATATTAGAAGGCTATCGGTACTAGGCCTTAGAGGTGAAAATACAGTCGAAAAGTGCCTCATAACTAGGACGTTCCAAGTTTCAATCGCTGCCTTTGATTGAGTTGGCTGAAACAATCGTGCAAGTGTGCGAGTCATAAATGAATATAAATCACAATAAAAGATGCACATCATACAAAAAAAAAAAACAACACAAAAGAAGGATATAGAAGCTGAAAGTCACCAATAATTCGAGATGGGATGTTTAGTGCATTGAAACATATTGCTTGGGAAGCATTGTTTTGGTGCTTTTGCAATGGCAAGTGAAACTGGAAACCGAAGTGTAAAATGTTCAGGTCATTCATGGCATGTATTGTTAGGTAATGTCTGTTATAACTGCACTTCTCATTAGCCTCTAGTAGGGAAGAAGGGCACGAAAAATCTAAAAGTTTCACTCTGACTAGTGTTTCTACAAGGATTCGGTTAGCTGATGTTGGAGATATGTCCATGACAGAATTCTTCAAATTGTCATCTTTTCTTTTTCAAAAACTCTGTGGAGAATCGGGTGGACTTTGAAGTCATCATGCTTGATGATGGATGACTCCCATTGGTGTTTCAGCGACCACAATTAGTTGGTTGAAACCCCCTTCCACCCTTGTGCCCCATTGTCTCTGGTTATCTATTTTTAACAATATAATTTTAGCCTATATCGTAGTGACGATTTGCATTGATTTGTTTATGCGTCATGGATGTAGATTACCATTTAGTAGATGGTTTAATGAATATTGGGGCTCGAGTTTAAATAAAGCACTTAAAAAGCTTGTATAACCAACTTTTTTTTATTGATAATAAGGGAAATCTCATTGATAATAAGGGTTTACAAAAGATGTTGTGCGCTAGCCTTTACGGCTATACATGAAGCCCATGTCAGAGAGAAGTACATGAATACAAATACAAAAATAAGTACATAGTGGCACCAAAATAGAGTAGAGTTCTTGCACTACAAAAAGCAAAAGGTAAAGAACGAGAGATCTCATTGCAGCAAAATCTTACTGACCCAGTCCTGATATACATCAACCCGGGCATAACACACAAAAGCTGCCAGGGATCTGACCTCTTTTAGTTGCAAGACTGTTACCCTGTCAATACTGTAGTAATGTAGATCAACTACTATATAACAGGTATCATATAATATTGGCATCACCTGATCTGAGATATCCTCACTGTTCGTCATCTGTGAGAGAAGAGATTTGGAATCAGTAAGAAGTATGATATGTAGCAAATTCATTTTTTTGCCCATTGCACTACAGTTAAAACCCCCTTGGCCATTGCTGTCGTGAGAGTAGAAGCAGCAGGGGTAATGAACAAATAAAAAATGCAAGAGAAGTTAAGTGGCTAACTTAGAAATAAAAGAGAGAGGTGGAACCTTCTAGCCAAATAGAAAGTTTGACCAAATATATGCCTAGAGTAATTTTTATATGGCCTATTGCATTTAAGGTTTGACAAAATATGTTTAACGTACATTTAGATGTTAATTACTTCAGTAATTCTATGGATATGATTGTACAATTATGATCCACATGCCAATTGCTTGGTTCCTAATTACATGGGTGCTTATCTTCTGTACAATATTTTTTAAAAACTTTTTCTATAGTTGCTAACTCTTGCTCCAAAGGAATCACAAAATGTTCCTTCGTTTTGGAGTTTATCAAATTTTGTGATAATTTGTTCCATGCGTGCCATGGAGACTATCTCTTAGTTCTAGCTTTTAAAATACTTTTTAAATTCACAAGTGTAGTTTTAAAATAACACATATAATAATTGTGAAGTTTGGTCAAATTAGTGAAAGCAATTTTTTCTTAGATACCTATGTTGTTATAAATCACAAAACTCTTCTTTGAGGTTATCTGTCTTAAAATATTATCTATTGTTTAGAAATGCTAAGCTTACTTAATTTGTGCTTCAATTATCATCTCGTTGTTTGTCATCTATTCCAAAATCTAGCTTCTTTTCTTCGCAAGGTTTCTCAAATGAAAATTTTCATAGCGTACATTTCAGTTAAGTACCAACTATTATGATAATTCTTAGAGCTTGTGCCTAGTTATCGATTACTTCTTCAGCATTTGAATGAAAATTAATACCAAGATAAATGTGACACAATTAGCTGGCTCATTTGTTCCTAGTTTGGGAACAAATTCATGCTTTTTTTTGTTCTTAGAAGTGCATTATGAAATTTAGAATTCGTATCTACATTTATTTTTGGGTTAGATGCTCCCTATAGAGTTAGGATTGTTTCTCCGATCCATAAGTGTATATCATAAAAGGCTTTATTTAACCTAGATATGCATTTTTTTTGGGCAAATTCCAAAATTGTACCCTCAAATTTATATCTAGTATAACTTTAATACTCAAGTTTGAAAGTGCGCCAAAAAAGTTCTCAACTTTGAAAAAGCGTACCAGAACAGTATCTCTGCTAACGGAAGATAGATGCCGTTAAAAAATCAGAGGGGTAAGACTATCATTATGAAAAAAAGGACATAAAGTCTATCCATGTGGCCACGTGGGCCGTCCTTTTGATAGTCTCTCTCTCTCCCTCTCTCTTCTTTAATTCACACACAAAAAACCCACACACATAGAGATCACCGACAACGGAAAAAAAATCAACGGAATTTTAAATTTTGTTGATAGATTCATAATTCTGATTAGTTTTTGGATGTATGTGAATTTATATAAATACCCAAAATCCAAAATCAATGTCATCATCAATTCACACAATTCTTTCAAATTTGTCTCATATCACGTACATTTAAGCACGGCATGAAATCACAGGTGATGGAATCATGATTGTAAGTGTTGGGTTCTTGGCTTAGTGATTGTGGGTTCCTACCTCAGTGGTCGGTGGCTGTGTGTAGTGTGCAGCAGAGAGAGAGAGAGAGAGAAATGGGTGATGGGTATGTGTGTGAGAGAAACAGAGAGAAAAAAAAAGAACAAAAGAGAGAGAAGAAGAAGAAGAATAAGAAGAAAAAAAGATAGAGAAAGTGGGTGATGGTCAGCATGTGTGTGAGAGAGATAAAGAAGAAAAGAAGATAAAGAGAAAGTGGGTCAGCATGTGTGTGAGAGAGATAAAGAAGAAAAGAAGATAAAGAAGAAGAAGAAGAAAAAACAGATAGAGAGAGAAAGTGAGAGAGAGAGAGAGAGAGTGAGAGAAGAAAAATAACAGGGAGAAAAAGTGGGTCTGTATGTTTGAGAGAGAGAGAGAAGAGGAAGAGGAAGAGAAAAAAAAAGAAAGTGGGCGTGGGTCTCTGTGAGAGAGAGAGAGAAAGAAAAAGAAGAAGAGGAGAGAAGAGAAGAGAGAGAGATAGAGGAGAGAAAAAATCAATTTGTATTGGAATTGTAAAAAAGTACATTGAAAATGTAAAAAAGTGCATTAAAAATGTAAAAAAGGATAACTCACGTGGTCATAGGGACAACTTTATGTCCTTTTTTTATATAAATAATAACAGTCCTACTCTATCTGACTTTTTAACGGCATCCATCATCTGTCAGCCAAGGTACTGATTTGATACGCTATTTCAAAGTTGAGTACTTCTTTAGCGCACTTTCAAACTTGGGTATTAAAGTTGTACTTGATGTAAACTTGAGAGTACAATTTTGAGATTTATCTTTTTTTTTTTCCTTCCACTTTGTATTTTCTGTTTTTTTAAAACAGTAGGATCTATTTTCATAGACGTTAGCTTTTTCATTGTCTTTTTTTTTCTCTACTTTGTTTCAATAGTCATTTATTAATCTTTCAACATCTTCCACACCCATTCCTATGGATTTGGTGTGTCGTTAGAAGCACTATATGCTACAATTTCTTCAAGCACGCATGAAATTGCAACTTCGTAGCAATTTTAGTAGTGTTATAATTTTGTAAGTTTAATAACAAGTTATCTTGGGGGGTTTAGTGTTCATCTTTTGGATCTTCTTTGACTTATTTAAATTATATAGTACTTATAATATTAAGTTGCTTAGATTTCTACAAATGTCTAAGGTTTCATTAGATAACGTCCATTATTTCATCGAATAACTGATGATATTAATTTTTTTCCTACTCTATGGTCTAAGTGTGCAAAACCTGTTACATGGTTAAATCAACAAGAAACTCTCCTGGGTTTCTGAATCTGATGTTGCCTCTGAAAGGTTTTGACACCAGTTTTGTGGGGCTAATTTCTCCTTTGATTAGGAAAATTATGCAATAAAAGTTTTGCAAAAGTTTAGGTAGTCTTTGACAAAGTTTTTGTTTTCAGTTTTTTCTCCATTTTTGTAAACTAGAGAAATATATATATATATGGGGGCCGATCCACACCCACCGGTGGAGAAATAACAATTTCTCTACCGAACCGCGGGTAAGAGCAGCGGTTGGGAAAAAGTTGTACTGACACTGCATTAATGGCAAAAAAGGCATGAGAAAATGGTGAGAAAATGGCGAGAAAATGGGGAAAAGGAGAAAAAGGACACCAACAGCATGAAGAAGCAGCGGTTGGCATTAATACCCCTGCCACGTGGCGTCCCCCACCCCTGCCACGTGGCCCAACCCCATGGGCCCTACCACATGGCGTCCCCCACCCTTGCCACGTGGCCCAACTGCGTATACAACCCGCGGTTGGGGCATGGACCCTGCCACGTGGCGTCCCCCACCCATGCCACGTGCCCCAACCGCGGGTTGTATACGCGGTTGAGGCGATGGCCCCTACCACGTGGCGTCCCCCACCCATGCCACGTGGCCCAACCGCGGGTTGTATACGCGGTTGGGGCGATGGCCCCTGCCACGTGGCCCAACCGCTTATACAACCCGCGGTTGGGGCACGTGGCGGCCCCTCCCCTTGCCACGTGGCCCAACCGCATAAACAACCCGCGGTTGGGGGCGATGGCCCTGCCACGTGGCGCCCCCCCGGGTGATGCCCCCCTCCCCCATGATGCCCCACGTGTTGTCCTTCTGCCAAATTTTTTTTTTTGCCGCAGCCTTTGACCGCTCAATCACGGGTTTTTTTTCTGTCTTTTTTCTTCTCTCTTCCTCACTTTTCTCTCTTTATAATCCCCTCCCCCGAACCCTTCTTCTGCACTCTATCATCTTTACCAACTTCCTTCGTACTTCATATCTCACCTACATAATCTCCACAACAATACAAACCAAAAAGTTTTACGCTAGAAGACCGGTGGATAACCGCTAGAAGATCGGTAGATTTTTCTTTAAATACATCAAGTCACAACAAGTAAGTATTTTGAATTTCCTTATAATTCAATGTTAGGTTTATACAAATCAGCGTATTACATTTATAGATTCCAAAATAGCAATTTTTTAGGGCGCAAAATATAGACAGTTTTTCACTAATTTATAAAAAATAGCTAGAGCTAGATTTTGGCAAAATGCAAAAAAGAGACCCTAGTTATTCTTAAAGGATCTGTCTCAGGTAAAAATTTCAGATTTTTCCAAAGACTGGAAAGGGGTTAACTGATACGGGGAACCTTGTAATTCTGCAGTGTATTTTAAAATATCAAGCTAGCGCGATTTCGCGCGAAAATTTTATGAGAACCCTAGGATGTTGGGAAGTTCCATTCCCCAGGAATTCGGGCCATTCCGCAGGAATTCGGGCCATTCCGAAGTCGTTACCTATTTTTTTGGCCGAACGGCCCTTTAAGCGCTTGATCCGGAACCGGTTCGGGATTTTTGGGTGAAACCTCCGTAAAATACTTTTTAGGTCAAAAATGAATTCAGGAAGCCTAAAATAGCATTTCGAAGCACTTTTGATATTTTTCGATGCCAGGGGGCATTTCGGTAATTCGTCGCCCCGAGAGGGGTATTTCGGTAATTTTACAGTGCTAAGTTTTTCGACGGATTTTTTAGTCCAGAAATGTAATTACAAAACTGAAATGTTGTTTTGAAGCTGATTTGGCGCGCGTAGGGGTGATAATGAATCCCCGGGGGCATTTCGATAATTTGTCGCTCAGCGAGGGTATTTTGGTAACTGAACGTTGTAACACAACTGGAGGAAATAATTTTCAACACTATGTGTATTCCTAGGGTGTAACACTATGACTATGTGTGTTTAATGTGAATACGAAACGTAATTGTCGCTAAAGGTGAAAACTTAATTAGACAGTTTTTTCACGAATTTATAAAAAATAGCTAGAGCGTGATTTTGCCAAAGTGCAAAACAGAGACCCTAGGTATTTTCAAAAGATCTGTATCAGGTAAAAATTTCAGATTTTTCCAAAGACTGTAAAGGGGCTAGCTGATATGGGGAACCGTGTAACTTTGTAGTCTAATTTAAAATACCAAGCTAGCGCGATTTCGTGCAAAACTTTTATGAGAACCCTAGGATGTTGGGAAGTTACATTCCCCAGGAATTCGCGCCATTCCGAAGCCGTTAGCTATTTTTTTGGCCGAACGGGCCTTTAAGCGCTCGATCCGGACACCGGTTCGCGATTTTTGCGCGAAAGATCCGTAAAATACTTTTTAGATCAAGAATTAACTCAGGAGGCGTAAAATAGCATTTTAAGGCTATTTGATATTTTTCTTGATGCCAGGGGCATTTTGGTAATTTGCCACCCCGCGAGGGGTGTTTTGGTAATTTTCCAGCGCCAAGTTTTTCAAACGACTTTTTAGTCCAGAAATGTAAGTAAACCACCTGAAATGTTGTTTTGAAGCTGGTTCGGGGGCGTTGGGGTGATAGTGAACCCCCAGGGGCATTTCGGTAATTTACCGCTCATCGGGGGCTATTTTGCTAGGAAGGATCCAGCTTAAAATTCATACCTTAAAATAACTTTTAGTTCAGGAAAGGGTGTGAGATACCCGAAAACTTATTTTGTTCCGGATGTTCTGAACCTTGTGACGCACCGGCGATGACTGCCAGGGGGTATTTTGCATAAGTAGCGGGTGTTTTGGTAACTTTCCCCCTTTAAAATTTTTCCTGATATATTTGGTATATAATTGACGTGACCCATTTAAAAACTTGACTTTAAAGCGGTTTTGAGGTGTTGGGGGTGTAGGGGCCATCGGGGGGTATATTGCTATATAACCACGTTGGCGCTAAATTCAGTGGGAACTAGCGTAATTAAGCGTTCGGAATGGTGGGAAGTGAGGATTTGTTTTAATACATTGAAATAATGACTATTGCTAATGTGTTGGTAAGCTAGGTTAAAGATCTAGTTATAGTTTTGGAATGTAAATATTATGGACGCTAAGTTGGTTTATAATTATATTTTGTTCTTAGAGGTATGAATTTCAGCCGTGGACCTCATGATACATCAATCCTATACGATGACGATGACCACGTCGCGAGGCACGTATTTGACGGTGTCGATAGGGGTGTTTTGGAAACAATTCAAAGCGCAAGGCACCTTGAAGAGTGGGTACTAAACGAGGAACAAATACAGCTATTACACCGTCAAAATTTAACCATGTTCACCGATTGCGGGAAATGGTCTCGACACGACGATTGCCTTATATCCGCTCTAGTTGAACGATGGAGGAGCGAGACGAACTCATTTCACTTCCGGTTTGGTGAAATGACTGTTACGTTAGAGGACGTCGGATATATTTTAAGCTTAACATGTATCCCACTCATTTTGTGGAATTAACGGTGAGAGAATTCACAGAATGGAGGCGAGGGGGCGGCAGGAGTAACTGGAAACCAGGTCGAAACGTGTTAGGCATGATGAATGCAGACTATCAATGTCCCGCTGCTGATGCGAACCTTATCATGATACCTTGTCATCATGCAAACCACTGGTTCCTATTAGTTCTCCATCCAGCGTTCAGAACAGTTCACATATACGATAGCCTAAGGGAGGACGAGCCTGGACAGCTGCTGGCACAGATGTACAACGAGTACATCACTTTAGTGGTTAGTTTTTATTTTTTGACCTTGGCTCATAGTATATTGTTCTTGTTTCATAGGCTTGATTCTCGTTTTTATTGTTGGATGCAGACTACTGTCCTCTCGCTAGCGTGCGAACGGCCACAGGGGGACCCTTGGACGGTCGTGATGATAAAGGACCGACCAAAGCAATATAACGGTCACGATTGCGGGATTTACGTCCTCAAGTACATGGACTACATTGCTCGCTCGGAAGTGCTCAAACACTCCTCGTGGACAAGGAAGGATGCCTTGACGTTTAGGTATAGGATAGCCTGGGAGCTGAAAAAGAATGAAGCTAGATGCCTTTATTACCATTATCCTGACGTGCGTGGCTAGCTGCTGTGATGTTACAAAAAACTGTACCAAAAAGAAATGTACATAATTTTTCGCATGCTATGAATTTGGCGCTAAAATGTGCGCGAATATACCTTTCATATGACGCATTCGAAAAAATTACGCGTCTCGCTTTTCGCCGAAATTCATAGAAATGGGCTAACTAGCGTGCATGAGGTGCAATGAGAGAAAAAAAAGTGACAAAAAAAATTGTAACTTTTTTCGGAAGCTATCAATTGGGCCTTAAAGTGTGGCCGAATAGGCCCTTCCTAAGAAAACCCAAAAAATAATGTATCCCGTTTTTCGCCAAAATTCTTACAAATGGGCTAACTAGCGTGCCTGAGGTGCAATGAGCGAAAAAAAAGTGACAAAAAAAATTACAACTTTTTTCGGAAGCTATTAATTGGGGCCTAAAGTGTGCCCAAATAGGCCCTTCCTAGGAAAACCCAAAAAATAATGTGTCTCGTTTTTCGCCGAAATTCTTACAAATGGGCTAACTAGCGTGCCTGAGGTGCAATGAGCGAAAAAAACGTGACAAAAAAATTTATAACTTTTTTCGGAAACGGGATTTTAAGCTTTGAAACGGGATTTTAAGCTTCCTGAATTCACTCTTTAAAATAACTTTTCAGGTGTCTCACACCCTTTCATGAACTAAAAGTTATTTTAAGCACAAATTTGTGTAATGTAAAATTAGCAAAATAGCCCCCGATGAGCGGCAAATTACCGAAATTCCCCCGGGGGTTCATTATCACCCCAACGCCCCATATGGCGGCTACACCACCGGCAGTCTCAAAACCGTTTTGCTTACTACTTTTTAAATGTATCACATCAATTATATACCAAATATTTCCTCCGAAGATTTTAAAGGGGATGCGTTAACAAAAATTACCCCGCTACGTATGCAAAACACCCCCTGGCAGCCATCGCCCCAACAAACATCTCAGAACAACTGGAACAAAATAACTTTCCGGGTGTCTTACACCCCTATCCTATAACTAAAAATCATTCGGGGAATTTTTCAAGCTAGTTCAGTTAGCAAAATAGCCCCCGTCATTGCGGGCAAATTACCGAAATGCCCCCGGGGGTTCATTGTCACCCTAACGCCCATCAACCCAGCTTCAAAATAACCTTTCAGATGTTTTACTTACATTTCTGGACTGAAAAATTTGACACCGTAAAATTAGCAAAACACCCCTCGCGGGGTGGCAAATTACCAAAATGCCCCTGGCATCAGAACGATCTCAAAAGTGCATTGAAATGTTATTTTAAGCTTCCCGAATTCATTCTTGATCTAAAAAGTATTCTACGGACTTTTCGCCCAAAAATCCCGAACCGGTGTCCGAATCGAGCGCTTAAAAGCCCGTTCGGCCAAAAAATTAGCTAACGGCTTCGGAATGGCCCGAATTCCTTGGGAATGGAACTTCCTAACACCCTAGGGTTCTCATAAAAGTTTCGTGTGAAATCGCGCTGGCTTGATATTTTAAATTACACTGCAAAGTTACAAGGATCCCCGTATCAGTTAACCCCTTTGCCCCGCTACGTATGCAAAACACCCCCTAACAGCCATCGCCCCAACAAACATCTCAGAACAACTGGAAAAAAATAACTTTCCGGGTGTCTTACACCCATATCTTATAACTAAAAATTTCAAATGTTTTACTTACATTTCTGGACTGAAAAACTTGACACCGTAAAATTACCAAAACACCCCTCGCGGGGTGGCAAATTATCAAAATGCCCCCTGGCATGAGAAAATATCAAAAGTGCTTTAAAAAGCTATTTTAAAGCTTCCTGAGTTCATTCTTGATCTAAAAAGTATTTTACGGATTTTTTGCCTAAAAATCCCGAACCAGTGTCCGGATCGAGCGCTTAAAAGCCCGTTCGGCCAAAAAATTAGCTAACGGCTTCGGAATGACCCGAATTCCTTGGGAATGGAACTTCCCAACATCCTAGGGTTCTCATAAAAGTTTCGCGCGAAATCGCGCTGGCCTGATATTTTAAATTACACTGCAAAGTTACAAGGTTGCGCGTATCAGTTAACCCCTTTCCGGTCTTTGAAAAAATCTGAAATTTTTACCTGATATAGATCTTTTGAAAATAACTAGGGTCTCTGTTTCGTACTTTGGCAAAATCTAGCTCTAGCTATTTTTTATAAATTCATGAAAAATTTTATAATAATAATAAAAAGGACATGAAAGGATATTATAATAATAATAAAAAGGACATGAAGGACAATGGAGAAAACCCAACCGCCACACTTAGTGGCGGTTGGTATCATTGCAAATTTATTTTTTTTCTGTCGCTAAATGTGAAAACTTAATTAGACAGTTTTTAACGAATTTATAAAAAATAGCTAGAGCTAGATTTTGCCAAATTGCAAAAAAGAGACTATAGTTATTTTTAAAAGATATATATCAGGGAAAAATTTCAGATTTTTCCAAAAACTGGAAAGGGGTTAACTGAAACGGGGAACCTTGTAACTTTGCAGTATAATTTAAAATATCAAGCTAGCGCGATTTCTTGCGAAACTTTTATGAGAACCCTAGGACATTGGGAAGTTTCATTTTCCAGGATTTTGGGCCATTCTGAAATTGTTAGCTAATTTTTTGGCCGAACGGTGCAATTTTTTGGGAAATAGACCTAAAAAAATTAGCCCATTTGGCCAAACAATTAGCTAACGACTTCGGAATGGCCCGAAGTCCTGGAAAATAGAACTTCCTAACATCCTAGGGTTCTCATAAAAGTTTCGCACGAAATCGTGCTAGCTTGATATTTTAAATTATACTGCAAAGTTACAAGGTTCCCCATTTCAGTTAACCCCTTTCCAATTTTTGGAAAAATCTGAAAATTTTCTCTAATATAGATCTTTTAAAAATAACTACGGTCTCTTTTTTGCAATTTGGCAAGATCTAGCTCTAGCTATTTTTTATAAATTCGTGAAAAACTGTCTAATTAAGTTTTCACTTTTAGCTACAGAAAAATTTTTTTTGCAATGATACCAACCGCCACTAAAGTGTGGCGGTTGGGGTTTTCTCCATTGTCCTTCATGTCCTTTTTATTATTATTATAATATATATATGTGTCCTTTAAATGTCCTTTTTATTATTATTATAATATATATATATGTGTCCTTTTTTTAAAAAAAATGCAACTTGGCAAATAATTCCCAACCGCAAGTAGGGGTTGCGGTTGGGCATTAATGCCAACCGCAACTCCCACACGCGGTTGGGCATTATGCCCATTTTCTCTCGAGATTTTCATTTTCTCGCGATATTTTCATTTTCTCGCGATATTTTGGTGAATTTCTCGTGCCATTTTGGTCCTTTTTGGTCTTTTTCGTCCTTTTTTCCGTCCACGTGGCCAACCGCTGCTCTTACCTGCGGTTCGGTGGAAAAATTGTTATTTTCCCACCGGTAGATGTGGATCGGCCCTATATATATATATATATATATATATATATGTTTGGTAGTCAATTTTTTTTTTGGTTCAGTTTTGTAAACCAGTTTTTAAAATGGGACTATTTTTAAAAACTCCATTTTAGAGTATTACGTTTTCTGTTTTGATTTTTGTTTTGAGATCTAACTTTAAACTTTGTTAGAAACAAAAAAAAATGAGCATCATTTTAACAAAATCCCCTCACACAGAGCACAACCACCACAAGACACTTCCTTCCATCAGCCAAACCTTTACCATGTCGCTACCATGGCCACCATCCACATGCTCACACCACCACTAGAGTATCCCACCTCGTCACCCTACCGTCGTCGTGGCCTACAAAGCTGCCCCGCATCGCCACCCCACACTTTCGACAACCACAGATCTGCCATACGATCGTCACATTTTTGCCACTACCACTGCCACCCACAAATCTGCCCCAGCACCGCCACCTTATCGTCATTGCCACCCACAGATCTGGTCCCCAGTCACCAACTGCGATCTGAGCAGAGATGGAGGTGACGGAGAGCAGCTCGCGGCGGTACCAGAAGAACTGGTTGAAGAAGGACAGCAGGGCGCATGCGAGGGTCCACATGCGAAAGGTGATAACTGGTTGGATAGAGTCGTCGGTGATTGGTACGTGAGGGCCACTTGCTTGATAAGAGAGTTCTCGCCGTTGCGAGGATGTGCCTGCAAAGCAGAGGCATTGGCTTGGGGGTATTTGTCCTTTTGAACTGCGTGATTTAGGAAAGTGAATTGAGTGGTGGTGTTGTGAATTTGATTATGGTGGTGGTGCTACGAATTGGATGGTGGTGGTGGTGGTGGTATTGACCGATGGTGGTGCTTCGAAGTTTTGGGAAAGTCTGTTGGGAAAAAAATTCAATTCTAAAGTTGGTGGAAAAATTAAGAAAAAAAATGGTAGAGATTGGCTAATCAAACAACCATGTATTTTTGGAAAAAAAAAAAAAACTAACTGATTTTGATTTTTAGTTTTTGGAAAACCGAAAGCTAAAACTGGTAAATAATTTCAAAGAGGCTCTTAAAGTCATGTTTATGTTTGAGAGGAGCGGATTTCAATTTATGAAAAGATGAGTTACATAAATGAGTTTGGGTGAGAAAGTAGTGTAGTCCTGATATATTATTATTCAACAAAAAGTGAGTTGCTTTATTCGTTCGAATGTGAAGACAGTAAAGTCACCGAGGTTGCCGACAGAGTAAAGCCTGAACCTAGGTCGTTGCACGTTTTCCGGGGACGTAAGCCTCCTAAACACACCTACCTTTTAACTTTAACTTTATCCTTAGGACCGACACGATGATGATGCCCCCCTTGTCGATGTTGATGATGCGTACGCGAGATCGGCTAAACAAAAATATGTTCTTCTGACTGATTCGCCACGACTCTGCTTTAATTCACCCTTCTCTTCTTACTTTCGAGGAAGCTTTGTTCTTCTCCAAATTAAAGCAAGCACACACACACACACACTACCTTCTACACTCTCCCACGCAAACACCCTCTCTCCTCATTTCCATTATCAAGCCCTCCCGCCTCTTTCTCGACGCCTGCTCCGTCTCTTTCTCTACTCTGTCTACATTGCAATCAATCTGCACCCACTCAACCCATATACTAGGCAAAACATGTCTAACCGTGGCCGTGGACGTGGCCGTGCGACTACGGGACCGTCACCTGGACGAGGCGGCGGTGGAGGAGGAGCACCTTCTCAACATGCTCCGCCACCATGGCCAAGGCAGCAGGCTGTGGCCACGCCGTCTCCTCCTTACGTGCCTTCTCTCCCCAGCGAGATCCAGCAGAAGCTGACGTTACATCCTGCTGGCCCTTCTCAACCGCCGGCTCAGGCTGTCCAACAGCCGGCGGGGCCGTCTCAGGCAGTACAACCGCCGGTTCAGGCTGAAAAGCAGCCCGTCTTGGCACCGCCGAGTTCTTCCAAGGCTATAAGGCCTCCGGTCAGGCCGGGGTTCGGTACCGTCGGAACTAAGTGTCTGGTTCGTGCAAACCATTTTCTGGTCGAAGTTGCGGACAAGGATCTGCACCACTATGACGTGAGATTCTCAACTTTGCACCTTTTGTTTGTGTGTGTGGGCTTTCGTGGTGCGAGGTTGTGTGCTTGCTCGTATTCCTGTTTACGAGAGTACGTATTAGGATTTAGGGTTACATGCTAGCTCTTGATACTTGATTGCTATTCATGTATTACGTTTGTATGTGGGTTTGTGTTAGATCTGTCGTGACTTGTGAGACTGATGTAATGTGATTGGTCGCTCGCACGTCGAAAGGAGTATGAACAGTCTCTCTGGGTTTTGACATATTTGTGCTTGGAATTTAAGCTCATGGACTCATCTATCTATCACTCCTTAACATGGATGTTTTCTGTTTCAATTATGTTAATCTATTTGATGTTCCTCTGGATTTTAGTGTAGTGAAGCAGGTATCAGTCCAAAATGTATTCTTTAGGGCTTAGCTGCACTTTCATTTGTAGCTAATAATAAAAGGTACATCAACCACAATAGTTTACCTTTTAGCACAATTGGGGTGCGAATGAGCATGAGAAGTTTTTTATTTTGCATCCCCTTTTCGTCGTGTTGTTCGTCTAATGCAAGTGCACCTACTCAATTTACATGCTTGAATCTATCTTCCCAACGAAATCTACTCCTTCGATTTTTTTTCCTTCCCTCCACATTTTCTAGCTCTTTCTAAATATGTTTGTGGTTGCCTTTCTTGTGACTGAACTATTTGCCAAATTCGTAGATCGAAGCTAATCAAATACATCCAAGATCTACATTTTCCAGTCGGTTTTTTTGTTGTAATTAGCATATTTTTTGTTGCACATGCTTATACACTTATTTCATATGCTTAAGTTTCTCTTCCCCAGGGAATGTACTAATTTGATTCACTTTGATTCCCATTTTTCCGTCATTTTTTGCGGCAATCATACTATTTTACTTCATATTGTACGTTTTATTGCATGTGCATAACCCATTTCATATGCTTGGATCTCTCTTCCTGTGGAACTGTACTAATCTGAGTTGCTTCAGTTCCTTATTTCTTAGCTGTTTTCAGTCGTGTTCTTTATTGCTCTTGTTTTGTCAGTTGGATTTCTCATTTTTCTTTGTGAATTGCAGCTGATAAAATGCAGTGGACAGTACTTTTTGCAGTCTTTTTTTGTAATGATTAAATTCTTCTATGCTGCATGACTTCGGTACGAGTGTCCAAATTCCAAATCGGATATGTTTTCAACTGTCAGATATGTCTAATTTTTAAAACCTAAGATAGGGGACAAGGCAAAATATTTCTATCTATTACTATTTATTACTTAATCCTTCGGTAACATGGTGTTTTTCGTGTCTTCTGTGACATACACTGTTTAATCGAAATCTTATCTCATTTCAAAGCATGCAGTGACGAAGTAAAATAAACACTTTAATATAGTGGTTTTTGTAGCATATCCTATGGGAGGTGGTGGACACATATTTCATATTCGTGTCCAAATGTTGAGTGTCCTACACGAGTACTTAACGCATTTTAAAGAGTATATGTAACATAGATAGTCTTCACTCGCAATTGTTGCTTGATTGTGTAGGTGTCGATTAGTCCAGAGGTTGCGTCAAAGAAAGTGTGTAGAGAAATAATGAGGAAACTTGATGATTTGTACCAAGAGTCGCACTTGGGCAAGCGTCAATTGGCTTATGATGGAAAGAAGAGCGCCTACACAGCAGGGCCGTTGCCTTTTAAGTCGAAAGACTTTGTTGTGAAGCTAGTTGACAACGAGAGTGCTGCAAACGCAAGGTGGTTCACACTATTCTTTAGCTCTCTGCTGTTTTTAGTGGACCATAGATGTCTGTTGTGATTGAGACTGGTTTTTTGTGTGTTTGAGTCTGGGCTATTTGCATAAAATTTCTTAACTTTTATGTTTCCCCAAGAGCACACTTAAATCACGCTTAACATCTTTAGTACTTTACCAGCCGAAGGAAAAGACAGTTTGAACATCTGCACTTTATGTTAAGAAAACAATGTAAAATGATTGAGTTTTATTTCAAGACAAATCATCAATCAGTGGCAGTACTCACATATTAACGTTTGGAATGTCTACCACAAATGTGCGTATAATGCAGTTGTAAACGTAGATAATTAACATGCATACTTAGTCACAGGAAGTCTGCTGTATATGTGATGATAAGCATTAATCATTTATCTGCAAGTTACTTCTGCTTTTGATCTGTTGTTAAGCTTAACGTGTTGCTTGCTTCACTGCAGAAGAGAACGCGAGTTTAAGGTGGCCATCAAATTTGCTGCTAGAGCTGATTTACATCATCTTCAGCAATTCTTGCAGGGTAGACAGCTTGATGTTCCTCAAGAAACTATTCAAGCCCTGGATGTCGTTCTAAGGGCTGCGCCCTCAACTCAGTGGGTTTTCTCATTTGCCATTTAAATGTCTTTTTCTGAACCAAATTTTGGTTACTGTCTGCAGATATTAACTTATGGATGTCAGGAATATGATTTTACCCGACTGTGAATTAAATAGAATGCTGAAATTGGTTGTAGATTTGAAACCGTTGGAAGGTCATTCTTCTATCCCTCATTTGGGGCGGGTGAACTTGCTGATGGTTTACAGTATTGGAAAGGCTTCTATCAGAGTCTCCGCCCTACACAAATGGGGCTATCCCTGAACATTGGTAAGACATTTTTATATTTGGATTTTTTTATCTGCATTTCCTATGGCTTTGCCAATGGATTCGCCTGCTTAGAGACAGATCCTATTAATATTTTCTTTTCCTCAAATATGTGGTTGCCATGTTTGCAGATATGTCAGCCAGAGCCTTTTACGAGCCTATTTTAGTATCTGAATTTGTTTCCAGATATTTCGGTAGAGATCTGACAAGACCTCTTTCTGATCATGACCGGGTTAAGGTATTCGCTTCACTCTTTTGCATCATAGAGAATTTTGTGAACTCTAGCATCATGCTACTGACAGAAAAATGAGGAACAGGCGACATTAGCTTTGAACATTGCTTTAGAATAAAGATCTGGTTATTAAGTCATTCTCTTGAGTTTTCTGTTTCTTAGAGTGATGCCCTTAAGCTTTGTATGAATATGGCTGATAAGCTGCAATTTTATCATTCCTTTATTTCTTTTACTTCGGACTTGACAAATATTGGTTGGTGCTATATAATTTCTAGGTCAAGAGAGCTCTGAAAGGTGTTAGGGTCGAATTTAGACATAGGGAGTATGTGAGGCGCTACAAAATCTCAGGTTTATCGACTCAGGCAGTAAGCCAGTTAAGGTGAGCTTTTCATGTCTCTGTTTGTGACTTTTGGTTCACAGTGACATAAGCTTTGCATTACAAGCTTACCAGTTCTAATTCTTCAGTTGATGTATCTGATATAAAGAAGTAGTGCAAACTTTCACACTAATTCTCTGTTGATATGTTTGTTTTCTGTGTAATTGTGTCTCCAGTTCGAGTTCTATATTTTGCCGAGTGTTTTTCGGAAAGTGTACAAATGGGATATTTCCATGCCACCCCTTCATATACTATTCCACCCCCTAGCTCATTTGTCACTAAGAGGAGGACAATTTTCTCTAAAGCACATTTTATCCGCTAAAGGGGAGTGGGAAAGCATATAACTAAGAGAGTGGAAATAACATGCCCCGCTTTAATATTCTATATGCGCAAAATTTTCTTATGATATGCTACCAGAAGCAATTCAGTGAGTATATAATATATGAAGTAGAAGATACAAGAAGCACGGATAAACTGTTATGCATACAGATGACAGATGAGCCTGAAAACATGTCTCGTTGTGCGTATTATCACTTCTTAGAAGATGTCATATTGGCTTCCAAATTTCTAGAATAGAATCGGGATACCAAAACATTGAACTAGACTATTCAATAGTTATTATTGTTTAATATTACTAGTCGAGTCATATCCAATTATCATACACTTCAATTTTCATCCTAAGATTTCGTAAAATATCTTAAAAGGGTCAAATTGTACGGCAGTAGCAGTAGCTGTCAAACTATTAAATGTTTATGTTTTTATATTCATTTCTTGGAAGGAAGCTAAGAAATGGATATAATCAAATATGAGAATTGGTCTTTATGTCTTCATGAAAAATCCTATTTTCAGCTCGTGCTTGTTTTTAGACTGAGTTTACTTTTCTTATTGTAGCAAAATTTTGGTCGTTGCTGCTTTGCTTATGTATGTATCGACTATGTAGCTCCAGTTTTTTATGCTTTGCATATTTTGGGTGGCCTATCTGTGTATATCTAGGTACACCGTTATGTCCTCCATTTCTTAGTAAGGTAGATCTGCTGTTACAATAGATGTTGCGCCATATGCTGCTTTGTAAGGCGTTTTTTTAACCATAACTGTCTCATCTACCGAACCCTTGGTGGGTTTGTAATTTTTTTTCGCTTATTCCGTAACCTTCTTAACAGGTTTCCTCTTGATGACACGGGGGCGAATATATCTGTGGTCGATTACTTCCTCCAGAAATACAACATTGCCCTTAGATATACATTTCTGCCTGCAATTCAAGCTGGAAATGATGAGAAACCTAGTTATTTGCCTATGGAGGTTTTTCATTAATCAATGATAGTCAACATTCGGTTAATATTTGCTTCTCTTGGTACTTCATCTTATATTGACGTTTTCTTTCACTACAGACTTGTAGGATTGTTGACGGACAGAGGTACACAAAAAAATTGAATGAAAAGCAGGTGACTGCTCTGCTGAGGGCAACCTGCCAACGTCCGAATCAAAGGGAAACAACTATCAAGCGGGTACGTCGAAATTGTAACTAGTTTTGTTGCTAGAAATTTTCCCTCAACTACGATTTTGATGACCTTAATAATGAAGCTTTCATTGCCTATTCTTTATGCTTGCAGATGGTGGCAGATAACAATTACAACCATGATAAGCTTAACACTGAATTTGGTATTCGAATGAGGACTGATCTTACAACCATCGATGCCCGAGTTCTTCCAGCTCCACAGGTAAGTGACAATTCCTCATTTTTGCCGTGTCTTAAACTATTCATACACCTTCCACATGATTTTCACCTTACTATTCTCGTTGTCTGGGCCAGCTTAAATATCATGACTCGGGGCGAGAGACGCGTGTCAATCCACGGGTGGGTCAGTGGAACATGATCAATAAGGTAAAGCACATTTTTTTTTCTTTGCTTGGTGGCTTGTGGAATAAGACTTGAAAGATAAATATGTTCTCGTCTCATTCATGATTTCTGTAAAGGTATTTGATAGTGTAGAAAGAGGCATGCTTGTATTTTTACTGAATCACAATAGGCTTCTTTTCTTACACATTATTTTTCTCCAGTTTCGGTATGAAGAAAACTTTTTACTTTGTGGTTCTTCTGCTGCTAAATGATCTTTTCATGGAATTTGTAGAAAATGGTTAATGCTGGCAAGGTGGAGTATTGGACTTGCATTAACTTTTCAAACAAAACAAGTCTAGAAATGGTAAATCAGTTCTGTGAAGGATTGGCTTCCATGTGCTGCAGCAAAGGAATGGTATGGGTCTGTCATTTCATTTTTTCAGCTTTTGCATTCTTAGCTTGTGATGAAATACATAGTGATACTAATTAGCTTCTGATAATTCTGCTAGGATTTTTTTCCGCCTTTTCTTCCTATTCAATCAGCTCATCCCGGTAGAATTGAGAGGGCTCTTCTTGATATTCACAACATGTCTAATGCAAAACTCTCGAGCATGGGGTTTGATAGGAAACAACTTCAGCTGTTGATTATCATTTTGCCTGATGTTACTGGATCTTATGGTTAGTTATTAATAAGCCAGATGTTAGTTCTTCAATTTTGTGGTTCCCTGCATAAATGACATATTGGTCCTCACAGGAAGGATCAAGCGGGTGTGTGAGACAGAATTGGGAATTATCTCGCAGTGCTGTCAGCCCAGGCATGTATCAAGAAATAGTAATCAGTATCACGAAAATGTGGCCCTAAAGATCAATGTGAAGGTTGGCTAGGCCAAAAATGTTCAAAATCTTAGTGTTTATACTGCATACGACTATTATTTTCTGAATGTTGCTAATGAATATTTTCTTAGGTTGGGGGAAGAAATACTGTTCTGTTGAATGCTGTTGAGAGAAGATATGCTCCTTTAACTGATCGGCCAACAATTGTGTTTGGTGCTGATGTGACTCATCCTCAACCAGGGGAGGATTCTACCCCGTCTATAGCTGCAGTATATTTCTTTTTTATTTCCTCACTTTCTTTCTCGTTCAATTCTTTTGCAACTACGTTAAATCATCTCTTTACAGGTAGTGGCTTCAATGGACTGGCCAGAGGTAACCAAGTATAGAGGATTGATCTCTGCACAGTCCCACCGGAATGAAATTATTGAGAATCTCTATAGTTCATATCAAGATCCTCAAAGGGGTGTAGTGCATGGTGGCATGATTCGGTAAGCCTTAAGACTGTTACTTGGCTTTGCTAATGAGTGCACTTCTCTTCATTTGTATCCTTCATTTGTTTCTTGCAGAGAACATTTGATTGCATTCAGGAAATCAACTGGCCAGAAACCTCAAAGGATCATCTTTTACAGGTAAACACTTGTTATCATGGATGCGCAGGCATATAATTAACATCTTGGTTTTACGTTATGCTGATTGCTGATATTGTTTAAATGTTGCAGAGATGGAGTAAGTGAAGGTCAGTTTAATCAAGTTTTGCTCCACGAAATGGATGCAATCCGGAAAGTATGTAAGCTTGATGTTCCAGTCTTCAAACTGGGTTATTGCTGGCTTTGCCTGACTTATATGATTTTTTGTGCATCCTTCCCTTTTTGTTTTCGTCTCTCCCACTTTCACATTCTTTTGGTTAGGCTTGTGTCTCGCTAGAAGAGAACTACCTTCCACGTGTGACGTTTCTTGTTGTGCAAAAGAGGCACCACACACGCCTCTTTCCTGTGGATCATAACGATCGGAGTTCTACTGACAGGAGTGGCAATATTTTGCCAGGTTTCAATTCTGGGATATTTTTCTTTCTAAAAACATAGTCTTACCGTTCCCTTCTTTCGAAAGGAAGTTTCCTTGGCTCACTAGGATTGGTTATATGATCAGGTACTGTCGTTGAGACTAAAATTTGCCACCCTACAGAATTTGACTTTTACCTTTGTAGCCATGCAGGGATTCAGGTAAACACTCTCCATCTTTGTTTCTGCTAACTACCTTCCATTCTGCTGTTACTTGACTCGTATACACGAATGCTTTATATCATTTTGTTGTATCTAATGGGCAGGGAACCAGTCGGCCGACCCACTACCATGTCTTATTTGATGAGAATGGATTTTCTGCAGATGAATTGCAAATGCTTACGAACAACTTGTGTTACACGTATATCCTTCTAATCTCTAGGCTCTAAGATATGCTTGGTAGATTAGTTTGTATGTGCAAAGGGTTGTTTGTAATCTGTCTTCACAAATTTTTTTGGCAGGTATGCAAGGTGTACTCGTTCAGTTTCAATAGGTTGGGAGAGAACGCGCTTGTTTGATTTTCAATTTTATTTTGTACGAGTGCTAAAGTCGCTGATAACCGGGCATGTCTTCTTTTGTAGTTCCTCCCGCTTATTATGCCCACCTGGCAGCATTTCGGGCTCGTTATTACATAGAGGGCGATGCTTCAGAAACCGAGTCTACTAGTGGAGGAGCGGCTACAAGGGAGAGGAATGCTGAGGTTCGATCACTCCCTGTGATAAAGGACAACGTGAAGGATGTAATGTTTTATTGCTAGGTGGAGTCGCCTTTTGTTGCTTTTGTTGGAAGATTCTGGATCCTTATTGCCCTATAGATGTTTTCGATATCAATCTTTGTTTCTTATCGTGTTGCACAAGGAGAGTGTGTGATGTTGTAGTTGCTATCTGCTACAAGTGAATGATCTTTTGGAGCTGCTTACTGTTTACCGGAACGGTTTTGTTGGAAGGTTTCGGATGTCAGGTGCGTGCAATCTGTGTTTCTTGTCACATTATACAAGAGAGTTTATGATGTTGTAGATGCTGTAAATGAATAATCTGTTGGAGCTCTTTACTGAGAGGTTGGCAACTCTTGGGTAGGCTCTTTATTTGCTTTGTGCAGTGGATCGATTACCGAGAATAGGGCGGGTAACTGAAAATGCGAGTCCTTGCAAATCTAACAGTTCCATTGCAGCTTTTTAAGCTGCAAGAGAAATGCAAGTAGCCACAACTTCAAATTTTCAAAGTTTACTTCATTTATTTTTTACTTTTATCTTGTCTTATATATTATTGGTGGCAAAACAGTATTAGTTATATTTACAACACATTAATGTCTTTTAATTGGAGGAAAAGATAATGGAAACGGGAGGAGAAAGAAGTCAATAGTCTAATAAATTGGATAAATCAAATAGTTTGTTTCGGTTACAACTTTTTTTTTTGTATCTCTCTTCTTTTAAACTACGTCAATAATAAAATATCAATTAATATAGTGTACTTTTTGATTTCTCAATATAAACCCCCAAATAGAAGAACACTATAATTTGCATTGATATACTGATTGCGAAATATGTGTATTTGAAGGCCTATTCATCTAGTTATCCATATTCTGTCAATGTCGAAACCTTATTAATCTACCTTATTAATGTAATGAAAAAAGGGCATCCCATTTATCCACAAAACGATTTACAGGAGGAAAGACTCTTAGGAATAGAATCAACAGACACAAATTTAACTAAGTCGACATCAATTACACTTGAAACTCAAATCAAAATTTATTTGTAACTCTAGTACAAACGTTTCTTCAATGCCATCCTTGTCATTGAGATTTGAAGTTGTAGCCAAGGCCAGCTAAGATGAAGTTTATGAGTCCTAATTACTTGAGTATCAACTTTTTCTTCCTCCCCATCTTTGAGTTTTCACTCAAACTCTTGTCTAAATCTGCCAATTGCCATGCAAGGGAAAAAGTACAACCTCATTTCCTAGGGATATGGTACGCTGCTAACTCAATATCTTCGTGCACAAATCTTAGAGGAATTACTGGAACAGGACTATACTTTCTAAAATTTTCGTGAAATTCTCATGAAAAGAAGCTGACAAGTATGGAAGCTGTCACAATTTATCCTTCGTAATCTTCTCTAATCCACAGATACTTCGAATATCCTGATAGAGACGGTCCTATTGGATGGAAAGTATTAAAATCATGCCAAACTAGTATGCTGCATGCAACAAAGTAGTACAGTTAGGTGGCATGGATGTTATGGTTACGAAGAGTATTTGAAGGCATCTAATTTCAAAAGCCATCCTATGTAATTCTGGTATAATCATATATCAAAACCAAAGTTACTAAAACTTACATAAAGTAAGGAAAAGGAAAGTGAGCGCTAGGAAAATGAATCCACACATATATTACAAGAAAAGATCAATGTCATTTAACTCCAACAAACGAAACCTAGTATGAAGAAAATTCATCACAAAGATTCAATAACATCTATTTTTACAACTATAGCAAATGACAGCTAAATATATCGATACAACAATCATCAGGTCCGAAGAGAATGTGTGTGGAGTAGCAGCAATTAAAGATCATCTTGATGTTCCAAACTAATGTCTATGATAAAGAAAAAGAGAAAACCTTATTAAGAGTAATGTCAAATGTATAAAGATAGTGTTCCGTACGAGTGTGCTTTTACCTTAAGTTTGTATGCCATATACATGAACTTTAGTTCAAAATTTTAAGAAAGTCTCTTGAAAACTTTGTAATTGCACGAAAAATATATTAGGTTTAAGAAGGCTAAAAATAATAATAACCATATGACATAAAAAAAAAAAGTTTCTTTGTTACCCTTTGTTTCTTGATATCCAAACCGGTATGTTCATCTCCACTTGAAACCTCAATTAGTGCATGCGAGTGAATTGTATTTTCTTTGACAAACTGAATGATGCGAGCATTTGCACTCATAGGCTGATTGAACACAATTTTTCCAAAACTTCAGCTCGCACCTCTTAAAATGCCCAACATTTGGTTCAACTTCAAGACTTCGAGATTAATTGTCATCATCGTGAATTTCTTGCCTAAGAATTGGAGAGTCGAGCGTCACAAAATACAAGGTTTGGGGCAAGGTTTGTCCCAAACATTGCTTTAATTGAGAAGAGCTGGTTACAATGCTTCTTTCAAGTTGTTGGCGCCCCTCGTTTATGGTGCAACAGAATTTTCTATTACATATTTCTCTGACTTGATCCGATACATAACATCTGGGGCATGCGCCAGAGAACTTTCTTGTTGCTTGCACATCATTTTCACTATTTTTAGCTGCAATAAGTTAGCAAGATTAAGACAGAGAAAACGCTAAAATACGTAGTTCTAGTGGTGTGCGAATAAAAAAATGACCAAACAAGAAATAAAGGGCATTACTTGATACTGGAGTTGTATTTCTAAAAGATTTAGCAACGAAAGTACAACTCCTTGGATGAAGAAATTCAAGAATTTTCTTGTCCATTCTGAAAGCTTTCTTTTCCTTGCTATGCTCACCTCTTCTTGCGTAAATTGAATACCTACAAAAGCAACTCTAGGAAAACAATAGAGGCATTTGGCAGTCGGCAGATGACTTGATTTGAACGCAGTTTCCAAGTAACCAATCTGCTCATAATGTATACAGTAGGACATTCATAATGCTGTTATTGCATATCCATAAGGTTGTTACAAGAAGGTAAATTAAATTAGGAAGTATATGCGGGACAATGCAATGTTTATATGTGTATAAGGAAAATATGATATCTTGAAAAACTACAAAGAGTCCTAGTTTCGTCCCTGCCCATGCTAATTATATTGGCTCCAAATTACCCCTTCGCAGTACTTTGACTTTTACCGCCCAGTCTCTATCATATGATTGAGGTTGATTAATTAGCACGTATGATTGAGTCAGAGAATCTACTTTTATATTTGTACAGGTAGTTTAGTAACAGCATAAATATATAAGTGGAAACCATAAAGATAGACCTTCTTTAGACATTTTTCCTATCAGATACTTAAGCAAGAGGTTGATATGTTAAAATCTACTACGACAGAAGACATATAAATGTTGCATTTGAAAAATTAATTGCTACTACAATTCGCAGGATAATGCTTTATAGTCACCTTCGAGATGATTAGGTGCATGGCTTGAAGATCCTACTTTTAATGTGGTCAGGGGTAGGGTTTCTTTAATTGTATCTCGCGTGTCCTTGACTTTGAGTGAAACTGACTTTTTTTGCATTCTTGTACATCATCGGTTTGTACTTTGGCATAACTCTTTCTAGACTCAGGCTTTCGTGACTGTTTATCACCTGTACGAGCTTTGTCTAGATTCAAAAGGCGTGTTAGTGTACATATAACTCGATTTTAGATAAGATATGTAAGTGAGCGTGAGTATTTTGTCATTTCTTAGAATATGTCTATACTTTTCATACCCTGCATTCCAGCTGGGACTTTCGCTTTAGATGAAGTGGGGTGGTGATCTTCAAAAGTAGAGATTGTGGCTTGCTTAGATAGTTGCTTATCGTCTGACGATACAACAGTAGAAAGCTTTCTTTTCCTTACCATTGTCACCTCTTCTTGCGTAAATTGCACACCTACAAAAGCAAGTCTAGGAAATGAATAGAGGTAGTGGGCAGATGGCTTGATTCGAAAGCAGTTTTTTTAGTAACCAATCTGCTCATAATGTATATAGTAGGATATACATAATGCTGTTATTGCATATCCATAAAGTTGTTACAAGAAAGTAAATTAAATTAGGAAGCATACGCAAGACAATGCAATGTTTATGTGTATCAGAAAAATGTCATATCTCGACAAACTACAAAGAGTCCTAGTCTCGTCCCTGCCCATGCTAATCATATTGATGTATTGCAATATTTCATGCCAAACAACTGCTAAATGCAAACAAGAAGAAGATCCGAGTAAGAAACTGATCAACGTGGCTTCTGCAAATTCTCAAGAACTCACGATTACTGATCAAGATGCCTTCTGCAAATGCACTCTACCCCATAGACATAACTCCAACAAGATCACCTCATAACAGTTATAAAGTGCCATTTTCCACAGGCTAACTACTTTCTACAATATTTTCCAATCAGTTGACAAAAAATCAGTTCGTTTACCACACTTGAGGCATCTTGTGCTAGTATAGATGCGGAGCCTCTTCAATCCAACAAGTGACTCGTTTTCCGTTACACTATGTTATTTCATGAGAGCCTAAAGTTTAAAACTTGGGGAGCAAATCTGATTGGAGCTTTTACATATATGATTTGATAAATCTCATATTTAATTTTAACCTATTTGCACCTTAACTTACTCTATCTGTTACCGCTCTTTGGCTGGTTAACTGGGAATTTGCAACACAAAAACACAACCATTTGAATCTCATGCTCTTTGACTTTATGTTAATATTATTCACTGAGGTGATCTTGTGAAAGGTAAAGGATGGCAAAATTAAAGTTCAAATTTGCAAAGTTTTTCTTTTATTAATTAGCTTATGTAAAGGAGAGGGAGAACATCATAAATGTAAAGGATCCATATTTATATCACAAATACTATATGATGGGAGAAAATAAGATTTGGAGTACAAGAAAAGTGATATAAAATCTAGTCATAGCATGACATGCCTTGCATATCTTGATTGTTGCCGGTTACTAGAAGCCAAGGTACAAGAAAGAAAAAAAGTTACGTTGGTATGGAATTGGAGGCATACCTTTGGTTAAGCGCATGGATATTCAAAAATAGGTTGTGGAACCAATAATGGCCAATAAATTTGCTCTTACCAGGCTGCTTAGAAACGACATATTTTACACAAGTATAAGAAAATCAGTCGACATGTGTGCATGCACAAACAATCAAACACTGGCGATCAACATTTTCAATCCAATATGACACCATTTATTAATTTAGCATTCACTCCAAGCATGTTTTGCAAAAAAATAAGTCTCTGCATAGAGATCACATATCCTTCCAAGAGTTATATCTCTTTGTGAAATCAACTAATTGGTATCAAAGCAGAAAAACACACGAAAATATTTGGGATCAAAGTAATGGATAGCTTTAGAAATAATAAACTCTAAAGTGTTGAAATTAAGCAAAGAAGAAACTGATTCAGCATCATCAAAGAAACTTCAAACTCAGAGGAAGCAAAAGACCACAAATCTGGGGCAAGTGATGAATGGATCAAACTTGTTAATCTGTCTAGCCATCAAAATTCTCAGCCTCTTAACCATAATCTCCAAGTTTTGTGCAAGATGTAATCTATAAAATGGAAAGTCATCTACCAGACATTTATTTCTTTTCTCATTTCTACCTACTGCATAATCATGCAATCCAGATGATCTAGTAATGGCTCACTCAAAGATTGCATGTGCAAATTCAAAATATAACTTAAGCATGATAGGGTAAAATACTATTTTTGGGCATGATCTATTATGTGGATCACGCCCATTACTACCATAACTTTAACGTAGATAAACTATTACCGGTCCACTTAGAACAAGCACCACCAAATATTTATTGCACTTATTAGAACATGTCAAAAAGTAAAACAGAGAGCTGAATTCCATGGATAAAGCCAAAACCAAAGGATTCACTGTAATTTTATAAACACTAAATCCATATGAAGGAAACTAAGAGGCTGACCAAGCCAAAGGTCCAAACATAAACTGACCCCAATTTGCTTCTCTGGAGTAGACCTTGAATGGGCTATTCTTGGATGCATACATACAAACAGGTGGTGTACTATGTTACTTACCACTCATAGAATCTTAAATGACAGTCATAGAAATTAAAACATGTTCATGCGAGAAACAATAAGAATTAAGAAACACTGAAATATGCAAGATAGACGGTATCAATTAAGATTATCATCATTGTTAGTGAAGAACTAGGATTATCATCATTGTTAGTGAAGAATTGGAAGAAATATCAAAAGCTCTCACCAGGCGATCGATAGTTTCTGACTGTTTGTAGGATTTGATGACAGATATATATGGTCACACATTTATGGAGTTTGAATTCGGGGGACATGTTTCCGTTCATTGATTCTTGAAATGCGATTCTGTTATGCAAACACTAAACACTGACCTGCAAATGAAGAATTGGATGAATTATCATAGGAAGTATTTTGAAGTACAGAACGAAGGAATCCTTGTAGAGGCTAAGCCAGTGTGCGTGGGGAGGGAGAGAGCCTAGCGAAAGAGAAGATCTGCTTGTTTTGAAACCATGGCACCGCTTAAAGTGTTGGCATGAGCGGGTGGCAGAATGTTGCGCCATTTTTGAAATATGACAGGTAATCGGTGTTATGTGATATTTTAGAGGGTATTTTAAGGATGAGAATGTGTAGAAACACATAAACATGTCTGAACATATTAGTGGGTAATTGGTGTTATGTGATATTTTAGAGGGTATTTTTGGAGATGAGAATGTGTAGAAACACATAAACATGTCTAAACATGTTAGACTTTTAAGATAGAGAGACTAGTCGGCTACCGCGCGTTGATACCTGCCAATACACTCCATTAGGTGAATAAACAAGAAATGTAATTATAAAAATGTATGATAAAAGTATGGTCGAAAATTTTAACTTCCAGTTGTATTCAAACTTTTGATAGTGATTAATTGGATACTTTTTTGCACAGTTTCTTTTGCCAAGGTTTTGGGTACTACTTTCTATTTTGTTTTCATGTCGCTCAAAACGTCGCCATTGTTTATAATTTTCAATATCAATTGTCATAGAAGTAATGTCACCTTTTTGTACATGATAAATCACATCGTAAAATGTTGTAATCCTTCAAGAAATTGAAAATGTATAATTATTGAGTAGAAGAAAATAGTGTGTGCGCTGTCCATGTCTAACCCCTTGCCTGCTTGCATTGAGATGTCCCAAAGAAGGGTTGTCTTTTGAAACTTGTGCCAACCACAAGTATCAACGTTAAACCACCAAACCTGCTGGAGAAACAAAGCACTAAACTTCAGTACTATATACCTGAGAAACAAATTATAAGATTGTAGCCCCCCCACCCCCGGCCCGGCTCCATAAGTCCCAAATTATGATTATAAAATGGTTTGAACCAACTTGTCATAAATGCTGCAACCAAGTATGCGATGGCAAGTATTTGCCTTTTCATTTGTCACGTGAATGCTGCAAATGATTTTTGGCAGTTAAGAAAAGGAATCAGAGAAGGAGAAGAGCTTACATCATGTGGGAAATATAAGCCACCGCGTTTTCGTGTCATTCCACCCTCATTTGCATAAAGAACCTGGATTCCCCTGCACCTCCATAAGAAAGCGAAGTCTTGAATATATAATATGAAACCAAAAAAGTAAAAAAGAGCTTGCGCATTGAGGACACGGTGATTATTCAAGAGGGAGATAACATATCAAACTCTGAAAATGGTAGGTCATCTTTAACCAGCACCTGCCAACAATAAGGAACTTGCGCAAAGTAAAGTCTTATTCGTAGTGAATCCCACATGAGCCTTACACCGACGCAGAAAAATAAGTATAACAACCGATATATTGCTGCCCCTTACAACATATTCCACAATTTTAATGCTCTATTTATCACGAAAGAAACGTAAGAACAACATAATATATTTCTCATAATATGGCATTATCTATGAGTTGAAGCTCTTAGTGCAAAAAATGGAGGCCAAATGAATGAATAAGAAGAACCATAATATAAAGCTCTTAGTGCAATAGCCATATTCTTTTTCTGATACTATTAGTTTTCATGTTGGAGAGCGCTAAATTTATCTCTCCTAGATGCCATGGCTATTACTTATATATTAAACAGAGACCCCTAATGTGACGAGTTTTCAATCTGGTTGGTGTGGAGGAAGCGCATGGATGGTGGCCTTAGTAAGAGTTTGAGCAGATGAAAATGAGAGGGGGGTTGGATATTAATCATTTGACACCATCAAGTTTACACAGCCACATATGATATTTTGTTGTCTTATAATTTTACAGCGTTTTGGTAAGGGTGTATGTAAAATTATAGGAGAATAAGATGATGGTATTTAGTTTGGGCTAGAATCAATGATCACAATATATTACAATCAAAGTTAAAAATCTAGCAAAAATGATCGCATAGTCAAAAACATATATGTTTGTCATGCATCACTAAATTCATTGCGTTTGAATCCATAGTTCGATCGATTTGTTGACAAAAACTTAACCTGATATGTGATTGTAGAAGAAAACCCAATTATATATAAAGTAATATAAAAATTCAAAACACAAACTACTAAATTGTCGCTATTGTGTAGGCTAAAATGCAAGAACACAAGAAAAAACAGTACAAAGTAATTCACAAAGACTTACCCAAGAGTAGGTTCCTCCTTCTGCATAAAACGCAAAACAACAAAATTTGGACTCAAGTATGATCACATACTTATCTTATGCAATAACACTAGTGCCATTGACTTGAGCAAAAATCCCATCCAACATTCACGGACTAAACACATAGAAATCAAACACCATTTTATCCGTATCATGTGCAACAGGTGATAGCGTTGTCAATTTCGTAGACACAAATCACCAATAAGTGGATATCTTCACTAAACCGTTAGATTCGAAGAGGTTTACCGCTTTTAAAAGAGAACTTGGCATGTCTTCACCTATGTGACAAAATTGTTAAATATTTTTGCAACATGCTTGAGCATTATCTCATATGCTTATAGCATGCTTTGGTTGATGTTCTACATTAGCACTTTAATTTACGCTTATCTTGCTGCACATCTGACTCATATTACGCTTCTTTTTATGTGCTATTTTGTTACATGTGCTTGGTACACATCTTCATGGTTATTCAAGTACTTGCGCTTTCTTCTTTGAATGCCCTTGTTGGCTACATTGATTATCCATGGATGGATACATATGTTGATCACTTTCACACAACACACAATCCTTGGTCATTTTAATGATGTCAAAAGGGGGAGATAAATTGTTGATGCATACCTGTGTGGATTTGTTTGTGGATTTGATATGAGCATTTATTACTTGAGATAGAGGGAGCGTATATTGCTTTAGATAGGGAGAGCTTACAACCCCTTACGGTTTATAATGATTGAAATTGAGATTCTCATGCTTCTTTGCATATATTATATTATATATCTCATATTATTTGAATCAATGTTTGTCATCATCAAAAAGGGAGAGATTGTTAACTCTATGGTTATTTAACTTAGGATTATATTTGATTTTGATGATAACTAACATTGATGTTTATGTTGTCTAACATGCATTGAGTTGATGAAGCAATAGGTAAAATCTCATACTCATGCAAACGAACAATTAGATGAGCAAATCGATCAAAGACACTCAACAGAATGCATCAAAGATGGAATACTTCAATTGATTCTTACATTGCCTTTATTCCTTTCTTTGTAACTAGATATAGAGAGTTGATTGTATCGATGGTTGTGACCTAGAATTTGCCCATAGGTTTCTCTTGCATGCATAAACTTTTTCATTCTTTGAAAATAGGAAAAACTGCGTTTCAGGAATACAGTCGACTGCATTAGAATGCAGTTGACTTCAAGTTGGGCAGTGAGGTATTACAGCCAACTGCATTTCATATATATATATATGTGTGTGTGTGTGTGTGTGTGTGTGTGTGTGTGACTATGTATATATGGGTCGTGTGATGTGAGGAGTTGTGAAAAGGGAGGGTACCTGCTGAGTGTTAGTGTGTGGGTTTAGTGATGCCGTGAGTGTAACAGGGTGTCAAGCAAGACACAACTAGAGTAGTAGTTTTGCACCGTGTGAGTTTGTGTGTGAGGGCTAGAGATGTCAAATGGGCCGGGCTTGGGCCTGGCCCGGGCCTGATGATTGCAAAACGGGCTGGGCCTGGCCTAAAATTTGGGATATATGGGCCCAGTCCAAGCCTTGGCCCTAGGCCCAATATTTAGGGCCGGGATTGGGCCGGGCCCGGGCCCACAAAAATTCTTTTTTTGTTCCCAACTACTTGTTATTTACCTGCGTCGATGGCCAACAAGAATACATCAAATTTGCCTATTATATGGTAATGTAGTTCATGAAGCATATGCCTAAAAGTTGTCTACCGCTTCTTTATTTCTATTTCTTACCCTGTCTAATGTATGCTTGAATCTTCAGGTGAATCACTTATGTCTGAATTTTCAAATTCTTTTCCTTTGTATTTTGTGGTAAGACAACTGACTCGTAGTAGAACTTCTACTACGAGCAGGTTGTCTTGGCTCATGAGCTAGGTCACCTTAAATGTGATCATGGTGTATGGCTGACATTTGCAAATATTCTCACCCTTGGGGCCTATACTATACCTGGTAGGTCATTTTGAGTTGTATGGGTGAATCTGTTATAATAGTTTTGCTTAATAACTTTGTCGTGCTAAATGATGGAACATTTATTGTTTTGACTGGAGAAGGAAATTTATTGAGTCTACATTTTGGTGGTTCTTGTGCAACAGATTATATAGGTTTTGAGATAGGCCCATATTAGAGAAACAACTTCGTCAAAATCTTTTGAGTATTTGAGTATACTATAGACTGTTTAAGCACAACTTTAGACACATACATAGGTTATTTGCTTTGTTGCTTGGTGTCACTTAATTGACATATAACAGATGCTGTGTAAGTTGGTGTTTGTATAATGAGTAAATTTTGGTTGGCACGACTAGTCATGATTAATTTCACAGGTTCCTGTCAAGCTAATTATACTTAAAAACAAAGCTTCTAAAGAGCTCTACAAATTGAAACTCTTAGTCTTAAGAATTTTCTGCTGGATAGCCCATTTAATTGTCAGCTCCAATATTGTGCAGTAGTTTGTAGCATTCTCAGCCACAGCTTGTATCTGTTCAATATGGCTATCTAGGAAATGAGTTTAATTTTTGTGTGTTTGGGCCAGAATTAGGCTTTTTCAGGCCGGGCCAGTTTTGGGCTTTTTTCGGGCCGGGCCCGGGCCTTCCTCTTAAAATTTAGCTTGTTGCTCCTCCTTTTCAATTTTTTCTTGGAGCCTTCTCCTTGTTACTATTTGTATTTGCTTTGAACAACCCACAATCATAATTTAGGTCTAACTTTTGGTACCTACGTTTTCTTGGGACCATAAGTGTTAGTCTTAGCAACATTAAGAAACTCTTTAACAACCCACATTTTTTTTACACCTCCAACATGAACAATTCTACAAGGACAATAATTAGTCGTATGCCCTTTTTTGTTGCACCAACCACAATGTGTAAATGGTGTGCAATAGTTCTTTGGTTGTTTTGAATGAGTATTCAACCTAGCTTGTTGTTGAAAGATTTTAGGAGGCAAGGCCAAGGGATCTAATCCAATACCACCTTTGTTTAGGCCAAATCTTTGGTGTCCAAGCATGACATCCAAATTTTTGAAAACATTTTTTCAAATCACAAATCTCAGTTTTAAATCTTCATTTTGTTTTTCTAAAGCCAAAGTTTTGCAAGAGATTTGTTTTGAGCTGGGAGTGTTAACAATCAATTCAACCAAGTCATTATTCACATGTTTTACATATAAATGGTTGGAAATGCAATCATTCTTGGCATGCAATTCATTATTTTTCACTATAAACTTCTCAATTTGCTTATTAGCCTCAAGGAATTTTTTTTGATAAAATAATATTTTTCTTAAAAATTTTCTTAGATTCCTCATATAGGCTATCATAAGCATCTTCGAAGCTTTCACTAGCACTATCACTATCACTACCAGAAGAAGAGCTTACCTCATCATTTGCCATGAAGCACACATGAATCGAAGTCACTCCATCATCTTCATCACTCCATGTTGGAGTATGTTCGGCATTCATTACTTTTTATTTCTCTATGTTTTCTTTCTTAGAGAGTTGTCTTGTTTTAACTCTTTCCCAAACATCTCTTATTTCCTTCTTTTCCCTTCTGTATATAAGATAATTTATCTTCATGTGTCTCGGCTTGTGGCATTTGTAGCAAAGCTTCTCTTCATTGCTAGCGTTTTGTTGCCTTCTCCCACCATTCCTTCTAAACCTCATGAACTTCTTGAAGTTCATTGCAATCATTGCAACATCCTCTTAATCAAATTCTTCTTCATCATCACTTAACTCAAGGTTTGAAGATGAAGCTTTAAGGGCAATTGATGTAGGCTTCTTCTTGACGTCTTCTTGATCAAATGTCTTGATTTGCATTTCGTACGTCATAAGTGAGCACGTCAATTCATCAAGAGGAAAGATATTAAGATTCTTCGATTCTTTGATAGCGGTGATCTTTGCATCCCAAGCTCTTGGTAAGGACCTAATCACCTTTCTTACAAGATCACCATTAGTGAATTCCTTGCCCAATTGCTTCAAAGGGTTTACAATGTTAGTGAAACGAGTATTCATATCCGTAACGAATTCGTTTGGAAGCATATGAAATAACCATAATCTCTAAACAATAAGTTCATCTTGGAATCTCTAAGACGTGAAGTTCCTTCATGCGTAACTTGTAGAGTATCCCAAATACTCTCAGCGGAATTACACATAAAGACTCTATTGAGTTCATTAGTGTCTAAAGCACAAACAAGACAATTTTTCGCTCTAGCATTCATACAAATCATTTTCTTATCATGATCACTATATTCCGATTTCGATTTAGGCTCCTCAACCTTGTCAACCACCTTTATCAGAATGAATGGGCCATTCTCAACAATATCCCACATCTCATAGTCTTGAGACTCTAAGTAGATTTTCATCTTAACTTTCCACACACTATAATTGGTCCCGTTAAACAATGGAGGCCTAGTGATAGAACTACCCTCCATTCCACCAACGTAAGCCATGATCGTTTAACTCTCTTGGCGTTACCCAATATATTAAGAGCCAAGGCTCTGATACCACTTGAAAAACTAATAAAATAACCCTAGAGGGGGGTGAATAGGATTTTTGAAAATTAATGAATAATTTAAACTAAGCACAATCATAAATCTCAATCAAACCAAGTAATAATTCAATGAAGATGCTAACTAACCAATCTCAAACAATTAAAGAGCAATAAGTAAAGAGATTGAGTTAGAGATACTTGACAAGGAGATTTAAATGGTTCGGCTTGAACTAACTACTCTCAAGCCTACGTCCACCTCTTCAAGGAAGTCCCTTGCAAGAGCACTAGAATCCACTAGCAACAATCTTCTTCCGGGTCAAGATCAAAACCCTTACAACACTTGGTGATATCCCCACACCAAGCACAAGCCTTGAATCCACAAAGCTCACCCAAGACTTGACAAACCCAAGCCTTGATCACAATCCTTTTACAAAGATCAATTGTGTACAAAGAAACCCTCTTGAAAGGAAATGAGTACAAATGAAGCTCTAGTACAATAGAGAGATGAGAGAATTGATGACTTGAAGAATGCTCACTCTCAATCAAAGAATTGCTCACAAAGATGCTCTCTTTAATGATGTAAAATCATGAAGATGAAGAGAGAAAAGTTTAATCTATGAGCCTTGATGTTTCTCTAATGAATGGAGGCTTAGAATGTGGTTTCCATGGTGTATGAAGAAGCCCCAAACTATTTATATAGAGAGCAAATGAAATATAGCCGTTATAGGCAAAAAAGTGAGCAAAACTGCCATTGCAGTCGACTGTATTCCCCCTAAAATAGCCGTTGGAGCTGAATTTTGGAATGCAGTTGACTGGATTCAAATACAGTCGACTGTATTACCCTACTGCCTTTTGGCTGCCTCACGGAACCCCCTTTCCTATTTTGGGCATAACTTTCTCTAGAAAAATCGGATTGAGGTACCATTTTTTGCGTTGAAAAGCTAATGAAAAGTTTTATCAAGATATGAAAGGATTAGCACCAAAATGTTTTTGAGAAAATCTGAGTGAGCTCCAAAGTTCACTCATTTTCAAGAACCACACTTGTGTGAAAGGTTATGAACTCACATGCAATGCACAAGGTGTCCTAAGGTCTTTTTAGGTCATAGTCATCAATCCAAGCATCAAACCAAGACTAGTTACATAATAGTAAAGATCAATTATAATCGATAGTAACTTAGCCGATGCATTCTTTGTTGCTCTTCGACATTGGACTTGATGAAGCTTCTATAGCATGTCCACTATAACTTTAAGCTTCTTTGGCTTTAATCCATCTATCCAACTTCTCAAATGTGTCTTCATGAGTGCGCATGTATATACCTACTAAGAATTCACTCAAAACACACATTAGAACATAATCAATGTGTAGTTATCATCAAAACAAGATGTAAGCCTAGGTTATCCAACCCTAGGGCTAACAATCTCCCCCTTTTTTATGATGACAAACATTGATTCTATATAAGATATGATGTATCATATGATAGACAATTAAGCACAACAATCTCACATAGAACATTCATTCATTTCTTGTATACTCCAGATATTTTAATTTATCTCATATAGCAATTAAGCTTGTAGCTAGCTTCCCTAGCTAAAACAAGATATGCTCTTCCTGTAATGTTCTCTCAAAACACACAATCACATAGCATATAGAATCAAGATTATTTCTCTCCCTTTGTCATCAACAAAGAGACAAGGGTACGTATGTGTGAAGAGATAGTTATAAGCAAGATAATGGCATGAGGTGCATATAACTCATGAACTTATACGGATGACATCAAGAGTTCCTTCATGATCCAAAGAAAGATAGGCAATGTAGCTCAATAATCTCATTTACTTCATGCATTTTTTAAGAGTAACAAGATAGTATGTGATTCAAGCATGTAAGCTTCCCTATCAAGTTACCATATGCATATTCCATCCTAACGTATGCTCCCCCTCAATCAACGCATGCCAACAATATCCAACAAACACAACTAAATGTCTAACCGAGTCATGCTCCTTTTTTGGCATTACCAAAAAGAGTGTGTGTGGGAATGGCATTGTGAAGCATTAAGATGACATAAATTTCAACATGGAATTTTCATAAAACAACTGATGATCATTAACAATCAATATTTCCAATACTAGTGCAAAAGGACCATATATCATCATCTAAATCCTATAGGTATCCAATATTATAACATAGAGAAGTAAATAATCAAGGACTCACAATTTAGACAATAGTTCGCGTGAATTCTCAACAAGCAAGTTGTTTTATAGATTTGACAATTTAAGCATACTTGATAACATATAAGTTTAGCACATAGCACAATGTTGATAAGATCATTAAGTTTTATCCTCTTGGTAAATTACCAAGAAATTGAGCTCATAAGTGACCATTCTTGAAGTTCGTTTTCTTTGACAAGCTTTCAGAATCTCCTCATTTGAAGTAACATGTCCAATCTTGGAATGCTTACTCCCCCTTAAGATTTAGCTTGTTGCTCCTCCTTTTTAATTTTTTCTTGGAGCCTTCTCCTTGTTGCTATTTGCATTTACTTTGAACAACCTACAATCACAATTTAGGTCTAACTTTTGGTACCCACGTTTTCTTGGGTCCATAAGTGTTAGTCTTAGCAACATTAAGAAACTCTTTAACAACCCACATTTTCTTGACACCTCCAACATGAACAATTCTACAAGGACAATAATTAGTCGTATGCCCTTTCTTGTTGCACCAACCACAATGTGTAAATGGTGTGCAATAGTTCTTTGATTGTTTTGAATGAGTATTCAACCTAGCTTGTTGTTGAAAGATTTTAGGAGGCAAGGCCAAGGGATCTAATCCAAGACCACCTTTGTTTAGGCCAAATCTTTGGTGTCCAAGCATGACATCCAAATTTTTGAAGTCATTTTTTCAAATCACAAATCTCAAGTTTTAAATCTTCATTTTGTTTTTCTAAAGTCAAAGTTTTGCAAGAGATTTGTTTTGAGCTAGGAGTGTTAGCAATCAATTCAACCAAGTCATTATTCACATGTTTTACATATAAATGGTTGGAAATACAATCATTCTTGGCATGCAATTCATTATTTTTCACTCTAAACTTCTCAATTTGCTTATTAGCCTCAAGGAATTTTTTTGATAAAATAATATTTTTCTTAAAAATTTTATTGGATTCCTCATATAGGCTATCATAAGCATCTTCGAAGCTTTCACTATCACTATCACTATCACTATCACTACCGGAAGAAGTGCTTACCTCATCATTTGCCATAAAGCATACATTTGCTTGTTCATTCTTCTCATCATCTTCATCACTTGAATCGAAGTCACTCCATGTTGGAGTATGTTCGGCATTCATTGCTTTTTACTTCTCTTTGTTTTCTTTCTTAGAGAATTGTCTTGTTTTAACTCTTTCCCAAACATCTCTTCTTTCCTTCTTTTCCCTTATGTATATAGGATAATTTATCTTCATGTGTCCCGGCTTGTGGCATTTGTAGCAAAGTTTCTCTTCGTTGCTAGCGTTTTGTTGCCTTCTCCCACCATTCCTTCTAAACCTCATGAACTTTTTGAAGTTCTTTGCAATCATTGCAACATTTCTAGAAGGGAAAGGTTTGTTCGAAATCGCTTACACTTTTAGTTTCCAGTTTCCAAAAAACTAAAAACCAAAACTAGTTTAGTTTTTTTTTTTTACAAAAATAAATGGGTGTTTGATTATCCAGTTTTTATTTTGAGTTTTTTATTTGGTGGTGGTGGGAGGGGGGGGGGGGTAGTCTTAAAAAAAAATCAAAAATGAAAACCCAAAACTCTAAAATGGAGTTTTTAGAAACAGCTCTGTTTTAAAAACTTAAGGAAAAAAAAAACTATCTGCCAAATGGGTTTTTTTCTCCAGTTTTAAACTGGAGAAAAAACTGGAAAAAAAAGGTTACCAAATGCTATCGAAATAGTACAAAAGTTTTAGCGAGAATAACCTTCTTAAACTATAGCCGGAAGGCCCTTTCTATATAGGGTTGAGGCTAACCGAAGTGATAAAGATAACTTTTGAGTCTGAGATCTCTGATAGAGTCAAATATTTGATTAGAAAAATTGCAAATCGAACAAAAGTCAATTAACAGGCGTGTTTATCGGTTGACCTTTAATATTTATAAATAAAAAAAAAATTCGAGTTATCATCTGTCCTTAAATCGGTAATTACTATCTTTGATAAAATAGACGGTCGAGGTGTACCCTTGGACCTTATTAGGTCACAGCCTTCAGGCTTCACAATCTGCATATATAATAGGGTTCTTTTATAGAACAGGCCCCCGTGTTTGTTTGCATTGCATCTACGAATTATTGTCATATACCTTCTCATACATGAAGCCCTTTAAGAAAAATTAGTAGTCTGTTTACTTGTACATATTATGTAGTGATTGTAAACCCAGTTCCGTTAAAATGTTATTATCATATTTCTTGCTTTTTTGCATTGGGTCTTCTGCAATAGTTAGGTTTTCTCCGGATGCAAGTTGTGTAATTTCTTATGCATATGGATGACTATTCTCTGCTTTCATCCGATTTCTTAAAACAATTCATTAACATATTTTGATTAATCAAAAAATATATATTTTGATGCTCAATTATCTTATATAAAAAGTTATATTAAATTTTATCGCCTGGTTATATATCTCTGTTATAAACTTTATCTATTGCATAAGGCTATTTTAAGTTGATGATTTTCTTTTTTTTTTTTTAATTTACTGCAAGTTGCTACAATTTATGTGAAATTCTATCAATTGGAATGATATCTCTGTTAAATTTACTGCAAGTTGCTACAATATATCTCTATTAAATTTACTGCTAGTTGCATAAGGCCCAAGTTGGACTTCTGTTTTTCTACTGTGGCACTTGCTACAATTTATGTGAAATTCTATCAATTGGAATGATATCTCTGTTAAATTTACTGCAAGTTGCTACAATATATCTCTATTTAATTTACTGCTAGTTGCATAAGGCCCAAGTTGGACTTCTGTTTTTTACCGTGGCACTTGCTACAATTTATGTGAAATTCTATCAATTGGAATGATATAGGTTTAACTATAAATGCTATATAAGTTTGCTTCGACAATAGCTTGATTTTGTTTTCTCTCGCTCACCCTCTAAATGAATAGTGTCAAAAGTTGGGTGACACTTCTTTTCTTCATTGTAGGAGTCTCAAAGAAGTATGAATTTTGCTTTTCTTGATATTGAAATAAGAAAAAAATTCCCTACTTTTAAACCAGCGACCACCTTGACAAAGAAATCCGAATCGAGCACAACGAGAACGATGGAAGCAGTTTTTCGCACAACTTGCTCATGGTGCTGGTCCCAAATAAAATGAAAGGGAAAATAGGCACGTGAACTGAAGCTTCGATTGACCTTTTCATTATTACGTTTTGAGTCTGAGTGATCATTGCTGGCCGAAAATTGAATTCTAATGAAATTCTTACTAGCATTGGCAGCTTAAGTGGAAAATTAGGCCTCTTACCAAGGGAGAGGGTCCAGTGGCTTTGAACATGTTAGCCTGAGTGGAACTAAAAGGAAGGAAATAGAGATGGAGAGCCCGTTTGTGATTGATTAAAAAAGCAGATTCAGCTTAAATCTTAATCAGTTTTCAAAATATAATTTAATTAGAATTAGTTTGTTGTTTGGTAAAAGTAATTGTAAGCTAGATTAAATTATAAAAAGTGTTTAGATAAAAAAAAGTACTTAAATCAGTTTCACTATGACAAAATGACAATAGAAGACACTCAATAAATACTTTTCTAATATTCAAGCAACGTTAACATAACTTTTATTCGTAAATAACTATAATGCCCAAATAAATCATTAAAATAACTATTTTCAAGCACCTACAGTAGTTGTTACTTTTTCTTTGAGATAACATCCAAACTAAAAATAAAGTTTATCTTAAGTAAAAAAAAATTTATCTAGCTGTAGGAGAAGAGTTTAGCAATAAGAAAAGAGATAAACTCCAGAAAATATCTAAGATAGTTAATTAAGGGGTATGAGAGGTCTTTTTATGAAAAATATGGAGATAGGATTGTAATTTAGGAGGTCAAACCTGATTATGAAAAAGTGATTATTTCATAATCCTCACTTTCGAGGATCATGAATTAAATCAGTTTTTAACTTCTGAAGATAGATTAAATCTCTTAATTTCTTTTGACAAACACTCACATACCTGATTTAATCTAGATTAAATCAGATTTGACCATCCCATAATCAATCCCAAACACCCTCAGAGATACTTTCGATTAATTACGAAAGCACAAGCAGGCTTTTTACAATCTCATTTAGATTGGCCCACTCTTTACTCAATACAAGAAAACGATGTTCGTCAACAAACTCACATAGTTTAATTTGCCCTTGATTCTTGGTCTTTACTGACAATCACCAATGAACTACGACCACCTCCAAGATTCTTTCTACGACGACGTCGAGCTGCTTAGTGAAGTTCAAGGTGCAGAAGGAATGTCTACCAAAGGGCATAGCTCTGGGTGACGAGAATTATCAGTTAGGTCTACTCGTGCTCTTTTTCGTCAACTTCATTCTCGAGAGGAACTGGAATGTCCTTCATTCCCCGGTAACTAGTCTATGATTGATAGGATCAAGGCATTAGAGGAAAAGAATGATTTGAGCCCTTATCACTTAGGCTCCGTTTGATAATATTTATTTTTTTCAGTTTTTTTCCAATTTTATAAACTGGAGAAAATAAACGCGTTTGACACACAATTTTTGTTTTTTTTCTTCAGTTTTAAAAATCAATTTTTAAAACATGACTGTTTTGAAAACTCCAAAAAGGAGTTTTTAATTTTCAGTTTTGGTTTTTATTTGAGACCACCACCACCCTCCCACCCTCGGCAGCCACACCTACTGTCGGCGACTGGCAGCCTCCTCCAGCCTCCATCGCCGCGACTGCTGGCGGCCGGCAGCCTCTTTCGGCTGCCATCGCCACAACTGCCGGCGGCCGGCCACCACCATCGGCAACTACCGGCAGCCGGCCACCACCACTGTCTACCACAGCCAAAGAAAAAACTGAAAATAAAAACTGGATAATCAAACATCCAAAAGAAAAAACTCAAAATAAAAACTGGGTAATCAAACACCCATTTGTTTTTGTAAAAAAAAAAAATGAATTAAACTGATTTTGATTTTTTTGGAAACAGAAAATCAAAACTGGGAGTGTTACCAAACGCTACCTTAGATTCCCGATCCATCCTCTTTGAGAAGGGGAAAGATCAGTCCAATATTCTTTATGAAAGATTAGGGTGGCTCTTAGGAGGGTATGCCACGTGCCCTAGATCTTTTATAGGCTCTAGAGCGAATACAACCTTAATAACTACCATCTTAACCTCATACTTGGCCGGAAGAAGGTTATCACAATTAATGCCAGTCTAATTTTGACTTGGAATCCAAAGGAGGTTTTCGAAAAAAGATTTTAAGCCTTAGGTCCCATTTGACACTCTTTCTTTTCTCAGTTTTTTTTTTCAATTTTGGAAACTGGAAAAAATAAACACGTTTGGTAAGCAGTTTTTGTTTTGTTTTTTTTTTTTTCAGTTTAAAAAATCAGTTTTTAAACAAATACTATTTTTGAAAACTTTAAAATTGAGTTTTGATTTTCAGTTTTGGTTTTTTTTTAGACAACCACGACCATCGGCAGCCACCGCCCACCACCGACGACGACTGTCGGTGGCTGGCAGCCACCTCCGGCAACTGCCGGCCACCATCGATGGTGACTGCCGACCGCCGGTGGCGACTGCTAACCTCCGGCGACCACTACCAGCTATCGGCAGCCACCATCACGCCCCACTACCCCCATTGCAAATCATCACAAAAAAAACTCAAAATAAAAATTGGGTAATCAAACATCCAAATAAAAATTAGGTTATCAAACACCCACTTGTTTTTGTAGAAAAAAAAAATTAAACTGCTCATATATATTTTTTTGAAAACTGAAAATTGAAACTGAAAGTGTAGTCAAACAGAGCCTTAGATTTTGAGTTCTTGGCAGAAACCTACTAAAGGTAACAATCAAAATAATCTTAACCTACAAAGAGAAGAAGGCTTAAACTTGCAAGTCTGAAATCAGAATGAAAGCGGAATGACAACGTAAATACCTTTATAGCAATTGCCAAAAAGACAGGGGGCAAAGGACAAGTGTTTTGATTGGGATTCTTTAAAAAAGGTAAGAAGATACTGTCGAAGCCGAGAATAGGAGCTTGTTTTGGCCGTCGTGATGAAGCTAGCTTTCCGGAACGGGCTGTTTCATCTTTTCTTGGGTAAATGTTGAGATGGGAGGAAAAGGTGAGGCTTGCTCTCAGTTTTGCAGTTTGATAAGGTGGAGAGGCTGAGTGCTTCGTAATGTCTGAGGAGCAATATAGAGAAAGAGTAGATGAAGGACATTCCATATGCTTCTGCGTTTGGGCATATTGGTTAATTTCCTTCTATAGCTTTTCATTATGGCTTAATTACACCTATGTCCCTGATATTGGGGTATAATTCCAGGTAAGGACAATAGTTTGGACAAATTACACTTATGTCTGTTGACCAAACAGAATCTTAAAAACCCTAACGGTTTTAATGAAAAGACTTTATTGCCCTTGAGTTTGAAGGTTATTTTTTTAAAATGCCATTACTCCATTATTGCCCTTTTCTTTTCTCTTCTATCTTTTCCTTTTCCTTTTGGAGAACCCACCACCACAGGATTGATGGTAAACTGAGCCTAGTTAGGCCGAATGTTCCAGTTCCAGATTAACCTGCCGCCGTTACCGCACCGGAAGTAACTCTCTTTCAACCTGAAATTATTGGGATTGGCAGTAATACTATGTGTTGAATAGTGGACTTTCTTTGCACGGTGTAAATTTCAGGCGCTATCAAACCCAGATGGATCTCCAGGCGCTATCTTGTTAACCACGGTGGTTAATTGCAAACATGATGTCCCAAAGGACTTGTTCATGCAAAAAGGGATATGCCCTTTCTTTAATTTGTGCATCGCACATCACAGGTAATCAATACCTGCTGGGTTTGTGAATTATTGCAGGATGGTTGCAACAATTTGAAGTAGCCTGAGACCGATGGTGCTCATCATAGTGGGAAAAGCTGGGTTTGTGAGTTGGGAAGCGAGCAACAGATATGCCCATATTTCACAAAGCTGGGTTTGTGAAGGGATTGCTAACGGGGTGAAATAGGGTTTGCGAAGTACAGCAATAGAGAGAGAGCTGTCGGCGGTGTGGGTGTGGGATGTGCTTACCGGCGTGGTGGGGTGGTGTGGGGAGAGGCTACCGACGTCGTGGGGCGAGGAAGGCTGCCGACAGCGAGGGTCGAGAGAGGGGGCTGCCGGCAGCGAGGGGCGAGAGAGGGGGCTGCCGGCAGCGAGGGGAGAGAGGGGGCTGCCGGCGGCAATTTCAGATTTAGGGTTTCTAAAAAATTGGGGAAGAGAAATTCAGTAGTTTTGAAAAAAAAATACTCGTGTTTACCCTAATTTAAAAAATAAGATTTTAGATATTTTACATTATGTATATACAATATAAGGTAGTATTGACATTTAAAAAATACTCATGAATGATATCAGCTAAAATGTGCAATTTTTTAAAGGATCTGGAACGGATGGACACGACAAATACATTTTTAAAGTTTTTGGTCACGGTATATTACATTTTAAAACTTAATATCCTTAACTGTAATTATACCTTAACCTCAGGGACATAGGTGTAATTATACCTTTCATTATTTGTGCATTTTGCAAAAGGATCACATGTTGGTGGGACCATGCACCTGATAAGGTACCTTGACGTTGTTATGTCAATGTTGGAGGATATATCCATATTAATGAATATGATTCATTTGCCTATGTTTTTCGAGATTTTTTCTACTTTCACGGGAGCAGATCTTCTTGGTTTTTGGCTACTCGAATAATAATAACAATCATAATAATTCTAGAGCTAATACGTCCTCCACGAGTTTTGGGTGAAAATGGGTACTGCCATGAGAAATGATTATTTTGTCTTAAAAGCAATCCAGTCTAGAGAGCCGATTGGACTGCTTAACGAAGACTAGCCAATTTGGGATGTTGGAATACTTTTATTCATAATATTATATTAAATTAAAATTAAAATAATGTCTCTTAATTTTTTTTGTTGGTCTTCTTTGTTCAGCCTTATTGGAATTGGAATGTGCTTACGCACGAAGGTCGTTGGTGAGTGGCTAACTAGTTCATTCATTCAATTCATCATCTCATCTCATCTCATCTCATCTCATCTCAATTATAAAAAGTGATGAAACGTACTTCTTGAGAACGTGGAGCAGTAGTTGCAATAAAGATGAAGCCATCACGTGGTGATCAACGTAGTTAACCCTTGCACTTAACCTAGAGTTGTCAAACGGGCCGGGCGGCCCGTGGGCTGGCCCGGCCCGGCCCGGCCCGGTTCTGGCCCGGGCTGGCCCGGCCCCATCCATGAACAGTAGCGGCCCAGCACAAGCGGGCTTGGGGCCTGGGCCTGGGCCAGGCCTTCAGTTTCTGCGAAAAAGCCCGGCCCGGCCCGGCCCGGAAACGGCCCGATTTGGCCCGGCCCGAAGTCGGCCCGGTTCTGGCCCGGTTTGGCCCGGGTCTGGCCCGGTTTTGGCCCCACCACTTGTTTGAATTTTTTGCTTTTCCCCCCTTTCTTCCACCCCTTTTCCAAAATTCCACTTTTACCCCCCCCCCCCCCCAACAGCATTGTTATGTGTTAAGCTTTTATTAATAAAGCTCACCAAGAAGAGTATGAAAATGTTTAACATATAATAAAAAAATATAATGGCTAACAAATAAATATGTATATACATACATACATATATATGTATATTACTTATAATGAAATTAAAGGATAAAGATTAGGTTCGTTAAATTGTGAATATTGCCTAGAGATGGAATTTAAAATTGAATAACAAGAAAAAAAAAAAAAGGGCCCGGGCCCGCCCCAAGCCCGGCCCTAGATATTGGGCCTAGGGTCAGGGCCTGGACTGGGCCTAGGTTTGCCTTCGGCAGGCCCGGCCCGGCCCGGTTGGCAGCCCCACTGGCCCGGCCCCACAGCAGGCCCAATGGGCTTGGGCTGGGCCGGCCCAAGCCCGGCCCTTTAACATCTCTAACTTAACCTCTTGTGTTGTGTCGCACAGAACTCCTCCTCGCGCCATCCACTGCATGCTTCTGTGGGACGTGCGCCACCTACGCACCTAACTTTAGGACCATAATAATAATGATGACGATGAAAAGTCGTGTGCGGATAATATTACTGTGACGTCATCACTGATCAGTCTTGTCAGTTACCACCCCGTCACTTCAGTTTCCGCTGTTTATTGGACCACGACTCCACACTTTCCACTGCCTTCTCCATCTACGTCCGACCAAGCACGCTAGTCACTTGACTTTTACGCTCCCCCCATCAAACACAACACCCGCTCTCATTTCCTTCAGGCCCTTCCGCGTCTTTCTCTTCACCTGCTCTCCATCTCTGTACAATCTACCCTATACCCAAGAAGATGTCTAGCCGTGGCCGTGGACGTGCAACTATCGGACCGTCACCCGGACGAGGCGATGGAAGGGGTAGAGTCGGCGGCCGCAGAGCAGGAGGAGCGCCTTCTCAACAAGCTCCGCCACCACAGCCAAGGCAACGGGCTGTGCCCACGCCGTCTCCTCATTCCGTGCTTTCTCTCGGCAGCGAGATCCAGCAGAAGCTGACGTTACATCCTGCTGGCCCTTCTCAACCGCCGGCTCGGGCTGTCCAACAGCCGGCGGCACCCCCGTTTCAGGCTGCGCAACCGCCGGCCCAGCCTGTCGTGGCGCCGCCGAGTTCCTCGAAGGCTATAAGGCCTCTGCTTAGGCCGGGGTTCGGGAAGGTCGGAACTAAGTGCCTGGTTCGTGCGAACCATTTTCTGGTCCAAGTTGCAGACAAGGATCTGCACCACTATGACGTGAGATCCTCAGCTGTGCACCTTTAGTTTGTGTGTGTGGGTTTTCGTGGTGCGTTGATGTGTGCGTGCTCGTATTTTTGTCTATTATATATATTATATATATTGTACGTATTACCATTTTGGGTTACATGCTACGTACCTCTTAATACTTGATCGCTAATCATGTAATGTGTTAGCGTTTGTATGTGCATTTGTCTATGTTGTGAGACTGGTCTACTGTGAATCTCTTAGTTGCTCACCCGTTGAAAGGAGTGTGGATAGCTTCTCCGGGATTTGAGGCATTTGTGCTTCCAACTTTAGGGAAGCTGATGGACTCCTCTATATCTCTCCGCAACATGGGTATTTTCGGATTCAATTAAGTCAAATCTATTTGACGTTCCTATCGATTTAGTGTTTTGAAGCATGTAGGAGTCCAAAATGTATTCTTTAGGGTTTTGCTGCACCTTCATTTGTATAGATAGCTAAAAGATACGTAAATCACAAGATTTTACCTCTTAGCTACAATTGGGGTGCGAATAGGCATGAGAAGAAGTGAATTTTGCATCTCCTTTTGTTGTATTGTTCTTCCAATCGCAAGTGCGCCTATTTAATTTAAATGCTTGGATTTATTGTCCCCCTGAAATCTACTCTTTTGATTTACTTTCTTCCCTCCAGATCATTCTAGCTCTTTCTGATATGTTTTTTTGGTTCCTTTCTTACGACTGAATCATTTGCCAAATTTGTAGATCGAAGCTAATCCAATGCACATCCAAGATCGACATCTTGCAGTCGGTTTTTGTTGTATTTAGCATTCTTTTACTTGCACGTGCGAATATACTTGTTTCATATGCTAAAGTTTTTATTCCACAGGAACTGTACTAATTTGATTCACTTTCATTCCTCGTTTTGCAGTTGTTTTTTTTTTTTGTAGCAATCCATATTCTTTTACTTCATATTGTATCTCTGATTATACATGCGTATATCCGCTTCATATGCTTGGATCTCTCTTCCTGTGGAACTCCACTAATTTGAGTTCCTTTTTTTCCTTATTTCATAGGCTCTTTTAGTTGTGTTCTATGAAGCACCGGTGCGGCAGTCTGGGGGAAGCACCGGCACTGGAGGCACTGGATGCGCGTCGGGTGCGGGTGCGTGCTGGGTGCGGCATGGGTGCGCACGGGGTGCGTGTCCGAAACTTTTTTTTTTTCAATTTATTTTTTGGAACTTGGGTGCGGCTTGGATACGCACCCAGGGATTTTTGGCAGAGAGTAGAAGAAGAAAGAAAGAGAAGGAGAACAAGAAAGGAGGAGGAGGAGAAGAGAAGAAACAACCTGCGCCGGTGCGGCAAGGGTCTTCCGGCGATCGGCGACGGTCTTCTGGCGATCGGCGAGGGTCTTCCGACGATCGGCGACAGTCTTCCGGCGACCGGTGAGGGTCTTCCGGCGACAGCCCCCCTCCTTGCCCAGATCTGAGTTGTGACGGCTATGTAATATATAAACAGGGCTAGGGTTTTTTTTAAGTTTCTCTTTATTATGTTTGACTCCCCCACTTTGTTAACAATCTTTTAAAATGGCCCCAAAATTTTTAAAATATGACAGAACTTCTACAAACTTTGTCATAATTGATTATGCACTTTCAATATTTCTAAAGCAGACCTCAAAATTAACAAAATACCTTATTATTTGTCTAAAATAGCATTATTTTTCTTACATATAAATAATATATATTAATAAATTTTTGCCGTATCCCCGCCGCACCCGTATCCTATTTTTTGAAAAAATGACGTATCCGCGTATCCGCACCCGTATCGCATCCGCACCCGCACCGGAATCCGTGCTTCTTAGGTTGTGTTCTTTATTGCTCGTGTCTTATCATTTGGAATTCTCATTTTTTCTATTTCAAGTGAATCATTTGCCTGACTTGTAGATTGAAGCTGAATAAATGCAATAGACAACAACTTTTTGCAGTTTTTTTTTTCTTTTTTTTTTCAGTGGTTAATATTCATCTCTCTGTTATTCTTACCTGATTGTGCAGGTGTCGATCACTCCAGAGGTTGCATCGAAGAACGTCTGTAGACTAATATTGAGGAAACTTGATGATTTGTACTCTGAGTCGCACTTGGGCAACCGACGGTTGGCTTATGATGGAAAGAAGAGCGCCTACACAGCAGGGCCGTTGCCTTTTATCTCGAAAGAATTTGTTGTGAAGCTAGTTGACAGTGAGAGTGGTGCAAAAGCAAGGTGGTTCACACTTTCTATGTTGCTCTCTGCTGTGTTTAGTGGTCCATAAAAGCCTGTTGTGATTGAGACCGTGGGTTGTTGTTTTAGGTTCGGGCTATTTGTTTTATTATTTTTTTTACTTTTATGTTTTCTCAAAAGTACACTTCAAATCATGCTTAACATCTGTAGTAATATATATATACCTACCAAAAGGCAAAGACAGTTTTAACATCTGCATTCGTATTACAACAAACAATGTCAAAATGCTTGAGTACCATTTCAAGAGAAATCATTATTTACTGGCAGTACTCACATATGAGCATGTGGAATGTCTATCAGAAGTGCGCGTATGATGCAGTCATAAGTAACATGCATACTTAGTTACAGGAAGTCTGCTGTATATGTGATACTAAATATTAATCATTTATTTGTAAGTTAATTCTGCTTTTGATCTGTTGTTAAGCTCAAGCGTGTTGCTTGCTTCACAGCAGGAGAGAACGTGAGTTTAAAGTCGTCATCAAATTTGCTGCTAAAGCTGACTTACATCATCTTCAGCAATTCTTACAGGGTAGACAACTTGATGTTCCTCAAGAAACTATTCAAGCCCTGGATGTCGTTCTAAGGGCTGCGCCTTCAACTAAGTGAGTTTTCTTATTTGCAATTTAAATGTATTTTTTGAAAAAAAATTTGGTTATTGTCTGCAGATCTTAACTTGGAGTATGATATTAGCCAACTTTGATTAATGATTGTAGATTTGAAACCGTTGGAAGGTCATTCTTCTATCCCTCATTTGGGGCAGGTGAACTTGCTAATGGTTTACAGTATTGGAAAGGCTTCTATCAGAGTCTCCGCCCTACACAAATGGGCCTATCACTCAACATTGGTTAGAAATCTTTAGATTGGATTTTTCATATGCATTTCTTAGGTTTTTGCCAATATATTCTCCTGCTTAGGAACAGATCCTATTAATTTTTCTTTTCCTTCAATATGTGGTCGCCATGTTTGCAGATATGTCAGCCCGAGCCTTTTACGAGCCTATTTTAGTATCTGAATTTGTTTCCAGGTATTTCTGTAGAGATCTGACAAGACCTCTTTCTGATCAAGACCGGGTTAAGGTATTCTTGTTCACTCTTGTGTAAGAGAAAAACTTTTGTGAGCTCTATCATCATGGTCTTGATAGGAAAATGAGGAACAGGAGACATTAGCTTTGAATTGTTTTAAAATTAAGATTAGGTTTATTTATTCTCTCTTGCTTTCTTTCTGTTAAACTACTGTTCTGAATGCCATTGCATTACTAGCTTGGTATGAGTAGGCTGGTAAGCTGCAATTTTATCATTCCTTTATTTTTTTTACTTCAAACTTGACAAATATTTGTTGATGCTATATAATTTCCAGGTCAAGAGAGCTTTGAAAGGTGTTAGGGTCGAATTTAATCATAGGGAGTATGTGAGGCGCTATAAAATCTCTGGCTTATCACCTCAGGCATTAAGCCAGTTAAGGTGAGCTTGTCATCTGTCTCTGTTTATGACTTGGTGTTTAGTGTGACATAATCTTTGCAATATAACCTTTACCAATTTGAAGTCTTCCATTTATGCATCTGATATAAAGTAGTGCAACTCTCACGCTAAATCTCATTTTGTAGGTCTCTTTCCTTGTGTGTGTGTATAGTAAACTAATAATTTGTCTAAAGAAATTCATAAATGTTAATTCCCAATTGCGAATAAAAAAACAAATCCTCATCTATACTAACATCTCATCTTTGTACTAATCTTGGGTTGGGAGGTAAAGAAACAAAAAGCAAAAAGATGAACACAAAGTGTCCATCGCAAGATTTTACACACAGAGAGGGCCAAAAACGGAATCATTTTTTAATTATCAAATGAAGCCAATAAAGGGGAATTCAGATAACTCATTATATAAATGACAAAAAGGGATTAAATAACCAGTAAGTCAAATATCAAATACTTATCCGTCCCGAATTATTTGATCAAGTTTGACTTGCACGCTTATTTAGGATATGGGTCATATCCTATGACCTTTTGTGCTACCCCCCCCCCCCCCCCCCGGGAGAAAGTGGGACAAGAGAGAAAAAATTAGTTGGTAGAAAATTAAATTTGGAGAGAGAAACATGAAAAAAAAGGATAAACATGAAATAATCTCTTTGGGGGTAATCCCCCAAAGAGATCGTGACTAGCGTAGTATATATCATAATACTAGAACTAATCTTTCTGTCCAAAGCTGGTCACGATTAACGCTAGGAGGGGGATCCTTAGGGGTTTTCTATTCCAGCTACAAAAGGACTTTTGAAGATCGTAAGGTCATTTCATGCGCTTATCCATGACCTGTTAGTTACAGTTAACACCACTATATAAGTGCGATTGCACTCTCTTCCAGGAAATATTATTTAAGCCCTTGTTATCGATTATCTACGAAACTTTTCTTAGTGGGACATTCATAAATGTCTCAAAAATCAAATTTAATTTACTATAGGTTGGAAACAATTAAACATATTAAATCAACGTTCTAGCAGTACACCATACTAAAGACTTGACCACGTTGCATGCTCAACAATGAATTAACTGAGTTAAGGGAATATCATATTCTTTAAAAAAAACCGTAGAACTTCATGATAATAGATGAAGTTCTCGACATCCATAACGCACATTACCCAATAGCCAAGGGATTGATAATCGCACTCATTAGAATATTAAGTAACATATATTATGAATTTGATTTCATCACTATCTCAGAATCTAGGTAGCACGGACACGGTGTCGGACACCGACACCGACGGGGACACCGGACACCGCAGGACACCCCTATTTTTTAATATATATATATATTACACACCTCATGTGGATCTAGCTTATATATATATTTAATATATATTAAAGACATTCCACAATCTAAAATAACAAAATAATTAAGTAAAAAAAGAAAGAAAGAGAGGACTTTCTTCACTTTTTAATCGGTAATAAAAGTGCAAGAAAGGAGTCAAATGACTCTTGGTAGATGGAGACAAAAAAAAAGAATAAAGAAAAAGGAGACCATATTAAGAAGGGGAGACTTTCACTTTCAAAATAGAAGAGACTTTCAGAGAGGGGAAGAATGGAAGAGAAAGGAGACGTGATTGAGGAAGCAGGACCTGTGATTCAGCGACGGCGGCAGAGGAGCTTCGGCAACAATCAAGTGAGCTCTGGTGACGGGCGACGACTGCTTCTGCATCTGGCAACGGCGGCTATATCTGTCGGCTTCGGCTTCGGAATGGTGGCGACTGAGCTCCGGCGACAGATCCTAGTCGGTAATGGCTCAGAAAGGGCACTCATGAGGCGAGAGAGAAGGAGATGACCGTGAGGTAAGAGAAGCAGATGGTCCGACACTGCTCACTGCTCCATGCTGTGTCCGACACTTCTCGGCAAAGTGTCCGACACGGTGTCGAAAATTAAAAAAAAATCCAACACCAATTGGCGGTGTCCGACACCTGTCGGCCGGTGTCCGGAGGGTGTTGGGGTGTCCGTTCGTTTAGGACACCATACCTCCACCTAGGAGAGATGTCCGTGCTTCAGAGCTCAGAATTGCTATGTTTGACATATAGTATTATTGTGAAAAATATTTTAAATTCACATTGATCCCGGTCAATGCATTATACTAACCCATTGAAGCCTTCACTTCCGTGGTCAAAATAAACCATCTTTTTTTTAGCCACAAACCTACTAGACGATTTCTCTAAATTCACCTAAGGTTGTGAACAGAGTTATTTTATTACGTGTGCCACATGATTTATTTTCAGTGTATAAGTATCTTTATACATGTTAATCTTGTTGATATAATGTAGTTGTCATTCTATATCACATTCCATATGATACAAATCATTATTCATGTATCATATATCTGCTACCATAATCTAAGGTTGTCATTCTTTTTGCTTATTCTGTAACCTTCTTTACAGGTTTCCACTTGATGACACGGGGACGAATATAACTGTGGTCGATTACTTCCGCCAGAAATACGACATTGCCCTTAGATTTACGTTTCTGCCTGCACTTCAAGCTGGAAATGATGAGAAACCTATTTATTTGCCCATGGAGGTTTCTCATTATGCAGTGATTGTCAGCATTCAGTTACTATTTGCTTCTCTTGGCACTTCATCTGATAGTGACGTTCTCTTTCACTACAGACTTGTATGATTGTTGACGGACAGAGATATACAAAAAAGTTAAATGAAAAGCAGGTGACTGCTCTTCTAAGGGCAACCTGCCAACGTCCTAATCAAAGGGAAACAACTATCAAGCGGGTATGTCAAAATTGTAACTAGCTTTCTTTCTAAGTTTTTTTCACTCAACTATGATTCAGATGACCTTAGTGATGAAGCTTTCGTTGCCCTTTCTTTATTCTCGCAGATGGTAGCAAATAACAACTACAATAATGATAATCTTAACACTGAATTTGGTATTCAAATGAGGACTGATCTTATTACCATCGATGCACGAGTTCTTCCAGCTCCCCAGGTAAGTGACGATTTCCTCGTTTCTGCTGTGTCTGAATTACACATTTACCTTCAAATGATTTCTTACCTTGGTATTCTCTTTTTCTGGCCAGCTTAAGTATCATGACTCAGGGCGTGAGACGCAGGTCAATCCACGGGTGGGTCAGTGGAACATGATCAATAAGGTGAAGCAGCAGTTGTAATTTTTGCTTAGGGCTTTTGGAGTAAGACCAGAAAGATAAATATTTTCAAAGCTTATGTATGATTTCTGTCAAAGTATTTGTGAATTAGTAGAAAGTGGCATGCCCTTTATTTTTGGTGAATGACAAAAAGCTTCTTTTCTTGCAAGTTATTATTTTCTGAGTTGGTATGAAGAAATCTGTTTACTATGTGGTTCTTCTGCTGCTAATGATCTTCTCATGGATTTTGTAGAAAATGGTTAATGGTGGCAAGGTAGATTATTGGACTTGTGTTAACTTTTCAAACAGAACAAGTCTAGATATGGTAAATCAGTTCTGTGAAGGATTGGCTTACATGTGCTGCAGCAAAGGAATGGTATGCGTCCGTCATTTCACTTTTTCAACTTTTGCAATCTTAGCTTGTGATGAAATACACAGCAATGCTCATTAGCTTCTGATAATTCTGCTAGGCCTTTTCTCCGCCTTTCCTTCCTATTCAATCAGCTCATCCTGGTATTGTTGAGAGGGCTCTTCTTGATATTCACAACAAGTCTAATGCAAAATTCTCGAGCATGGGGTTTGATGGGAAACAACTTCAGCTGTTGATTATCATTTTGCCTGATGTTACTGGATCTTATGGTTAATTATCAATAAGCCGGATGTTAGTTCTTGAATTTTGTGATTGCCTGCATAAATGACATGTTGGTCCTCACAGGAAGGATCAAGCGGGTGTGTGAGACGGAGTTGGGAATTGTCTCTCAGTGCTGTCAGCCCAGGCATGTATCAAGAAATAATAATCAGTATCATGAAAATGTGGCCCTAAAGATCAATGTAAAGGTTGGTTTGGCCAAAAGATATTAAAAAATCTTGGTGTTTATTCTGTGTATGACTATTATTTCTGAATGTTGCTAATGAATATATTATTAGGTCGGGGGAAGAAATACCGTTCTATTGAATGCTGTTGAGAAAAGATATGCTCCTTTAACTGATCGGCCAACAATTGTCTTTGGTGCTGATGTGACTCATCCTCAAGCAGGGGAAGATTCTAGCCCATCAATAGCTGCGGTATGATTTCAATTATCCTTTTTTATTTCCTTCCTTTGTTTCTCCTTACCACACAGTTCTTTTGTGTTAAATCATCTCTTAATAGGTAGTGGCTTCAGTGGACTGGCCAGAGGTAACCAAGTATAGAGGATTGGTCTCTGCACAGTCCCACAGGAACGAAATTATTGAGAATCTCTATAGTACATACCAAGATCCCCAAAGGGGCACAGTACACTGTGGCATGATTCGGTAGGCCTTTAGATTGTTACATTGCTTTTGTAATAAGGAGTTCACTTCTCTTTGTTTTTTACCCTTCATTTGTTTTCTTGCAGGGAACATTTAATTGCATTTAGGAAATCAACTGGCCAGAAACCTCAGAGGATCATCTTTTACAGGTAAGCACTTGTTGTCGTTGATTCACGGTGTGCATGCATTTAACACCTACCTTTAGGATGTTGCTGAATGCTGATATTGTTCATATGTGCAGAGATGGTGTAAGTGAAGGTCAGTTTAATCAAGTTTTGCTCTACGAAATGGATGCCATCCGGAAGGTATGTAAGATTGATGTCCCAGTCTTCATTCTGGTCTGCTGCTGGCTTTGCCTAATTTTTATTGGCCCCTGTGCATCCTTCCCTTAGGTTTTGTTTCTCCCTCTTCACGTTGTTTTGGTTAGGCTTGTGTCTCGCTAGAAGAAAACTATCTTCCTCGTGTGACGTTTGTTGTTGTGCAAAAGAGGCACCACACGCGTCTTTTTCCTGTGGATCATAACGATCGGAATTCAACTGACAAGAGTGGGAATATTTTGCCAGGTTTCAATTCTTGGATATTTTTCCTTTTCATAAGTCTTCCGTATCTTTGTTTAGAGCAGAAGTTTCCTTGGCTCATTGGGATCTGTTTCATGCTTTTATAATCAGGTACCGTCGTTGATACTAAAATTTGCCACCCTACAGAATTTGACTTTTACCTTTGTAGCCATGCAGGAATTCAGGTAAACGTATTTCCTTCTCTCTCTCTCTAGTGCTAATCTCTCTTGTGCTAATTTTCTTCCATTTCTGCTGTTACTTGATGTATACACTAATGCTTTGTCATTTTGCTGTATATTCTGGGCAGGGAACTAGTCGGCCAACCCACTATCATGTCTTATTTGATGAGAACGGATTTTCTGCTGATGAATTGCAAATGCTTACGAACAACTTGTGTTATACGTATATCCTTCTAATCTCTGGACTTTAAGATATGCTTGGTTGATTAGTTTGTATGTGCAAAGGGTTGTTTGTAACTGTCTTCTCAAATTCTTTTTTGCAGGTATGCAAGGTGTACTCGTTCAGTTTCAATAGGTCTGGCGCTTGTTTAATTTCCAATTTGTTTTGTACAAGTTCTAAAGTCAATTGATAACCGGACATGCTTATTCTTTTGTAGTTCCTCCTGCTTATTATGCCCACCTGGCAGCATTTCGGGCTCGTTATTACATAGAGGGGGATGCTTCAGAAACCGAGTCTACTAGTGGAGGAAGGGGGACAAGGGAGAGGAATGCCGAGGTTCGGTCACTCCCCCTGATAAAGGAGAATGTGAAGGATGTCATGTTTTATTGCTAGGAAGAGTCGGCTTTTGTTGGAAGATTTTGGGTACACTTGCCATACTTTTGTTTTGGATATCAAGTGCGGGCAATCTTTGTTTCTTGTGCATTGTACAGAGAGTTTGTGATGTTTTAGTAGCTATATGCTGCAAGTGAATGGTCTTTTGGAGCAGTTCACTGCTTAGAAAGCTTGGTTTTGAAATTATTGGATCGATTACTGAAAATGCTAGTCCTTGCAAATCCGAGAGTGAGATTGCAGCTGGTTAAGAAACCAGTAACCTCCAAATCCAATCGACCCGATAATTACCAAGTTTCGTACAAACCCGCAATCTCACTCTTGGATGTCATTGCCCGAGTAGGGCCTGAGTAGCTCCGCTTCCAAGCAGCGGGGATCTTTGTAGTAATTTTCTCTCCACTTCAAACTTCGTTTACTCCTAGCACTACTTGGTACGTTGGTTTCTTTTAGAACCAATTTCGAACATCGGACTTCTTACACGCACACCCCTGCCATTATGCCTTGTTAGCTCGGAATGACCAAAATGAGGGAGGGAGGGAGGAAATTGGTCTCGTAGATCTATCACGGAAGGTGCTCGCGATATGATGGCAGTTATAAAGTGCGAGCGATAGCATGAGTTCCTGATGCCGTTTAATTCAGCAGTGTAGCCTCAATTTGTTAGACAGGAGCACGCTAGCCTTTTCCCCCAATCATTTTTCTTAATCACCTCTTCAAATGTTGCCGATGTCATCCTAAAAGCAACTTTTCATTAATTTTTTGTCGATCTTTTCTCTCATTGCCTCTTATTTTGCCTAAGCCATGCTTTAATTTTCTATAAGCCAACGCGTAAGGCTTAGATGCTTATTCCCGTTACTGGAGTATTGCATTACTGACGTCTATAAGCACGACCACCATGATATAGAATATTGCTCGAAGTTTGGTTTTCTTTGTCTGTCCTTAGAATATCCAGGAGAAAAGCTTCTCGAAGCTTGTGACCGGGTTGAAAAATTCACCTAGTCGGCGACCTTTTATTTTGAAGATGTTCTCTAGGTGTTTTTACATGGCCTCGCAAAGTTGAGGGCTTGTAGTACCGAATTACATTGTAGCGTCTATAGTCCAATTGTAGCTGATAATTAAGGTAGCGTTTGAAATCACTTCCAGTTTTGATTTTTGATTTTTGAAAAAAATAAAAATCAAAACCAGTTGAGAATCACAGAAGTTATCCAAGATTTTGCTCAGTCCAGATGAGAACTCGCATCACTTCGTCCCAATAATGAACCTGCACTGGTCGATTCTCTCCGCAGTGGCCCATATTTCAAACATGCTTTCGTGAACATGTAAGTGATGATAATTTCATTTCAGTTTATAAATGTTGTTCATAATCTCAACATGTGTACACGATTCCATTTCAGTGGAAACGTAAAAGTGAGTATCCGGCAAAATAAATAACTTATCCATGGGTCATGATCAGAATGCCTTGAACTTAAATCGTGTATCACCATTGAGCTTTGTTATTGAATAAAGAAAATGGACATATGTAGAAAAAACTAAACTAGTGATGTAGCTATAGATGTAAGCGTGAAGAGTTACGCTAGTCGAAGAAATACACGCCCTAGGGAAGAGCTTACTAAACAAACACCATTGAAGTTCTATTCACTAATTCCATGTAGTTTATTCATCAAATAGAGTTCAATTGACCTTAGAAGTAGAAAAGAGATGGATGAGTACAAGCTCGCGACTATGAAGAATAAGCACTTATCATAGAAAAATGATTTTGTAACCGATGAATTATTTGCCTTAACCTAACAAGCCGAACAAATGTGGTCGCATAAAGATCCTGAACCCAAAAAGAAATGACAAGATTTATTGTGCAATAGATACACTTCAAAGAGATTCAGAATTTCTCATAAATATAGCTTGAGGTTCGAGTTAACAATTGGTTGCATCCTGTCATTGTCTTTAGCAAGTCTAGGTGTCCATCTTTAGTAAATCGAGATCAAATGAAAACTGCTCAAGCAAGAAGAGATATTTGCCCACTTTCACGGCCATTGATGCACCGAACAATTGAAGAAAATAAAATAGTAAACATTAATGGTTTTTGTGTTTAAGTGCAGTGGTATGTCTCTTGCACACCCTTTTCAGCACAAAGTGTTAATGAACATGGTCTTTTTGAAGTATGAAAAGTCAAACTTCATTGAGAAAATAATGTCACAAATTTCATGGGAAAATATGGTTTTTGAGATATACCGGTACGACAAGATTATGAGCGGTCAAAACGAGAATGGCGTACGTGCCAGCATTCTTTGACCTTAGTTTCACGAATGGCGCTTATCTGTTACTAATAAAAAAATATAGATTGAGAAATGCAACTGAGAATCAAAGCCTGCAAACAAAAGGTTGACCGCCAAGAAGGTTCAAATGGGGAAATTTTTTATGCTTAGCTAAAGATACTGCTATAAGCGTAAAGCTCTGAAAAAGATAGAAAGAACTTATGTTTGTGTGTGATTACTTGTGTATTAAGTATCTCGAGGTCCTTTTCTTACTCATAATGTAGTACAATCGTAACACAGCTAGAATTGGGCGTTGGGTTGGGCCCATTTCTTGGGAGGCAAGATAATATCTTGCTAGAATATTCTAATACCTTGTTATACCCAGTGTTGTTAAAGGCGCAGGCGTACTTAAGGCGCAAAAGGTCCCTGGAGCCTAGGCGCAAGGCGCACGCCTTTTCGAAGCGATGCGTAATATTAAAATAAATAAATAATAATACACTAAAACAATAAATTATTAAAAAAAAAAACATGACAATGAACAACCTATTAACAATTGCAGCTCACCCGAGTGGAAAGACTAAACTACATTATTAAACCAAGCCCATTCCAAGTTTCAGCCAACAATGAACAACCTATTAACAATTGCAGCAAATCATTCTCACAGGCTCACAGCAAACCATAGCTGGCTAGGGATGGCAATGGGGCGGGTCGGATGCGGATCTTTTAAGATCCGCACCCGCCCCGCTACCCTTGAAATCCCACCCCGCCCCCCGCCGCACCGGGTTATATATTCTCAAATCCATATCTGACCCTAAATTACTTTAGAAAACCTGTCACCGCCCCGCCCTGTTGGCTTCACAGTAGCAGAAACTCAAATCCAAATCCATATTCGACTTTGCAGCAGCAGAAACTTCAAGGGATAAGTATGACCTTTGGCCCAAGGACTGATCTTAAATTAAGCAGATGTAAAAATTAGATGGCTTTTCACCCCCTTTCAAACAAATGATTCGTAGCATCCGCCTTTCCAGGTGAGATTTTATTAGTAACGGTTTGGGATGGCTTCCGACCCAGGAGACTGAACGGCCGGCGGGGAGTTGATGGCTCGCTATTGCCTATTGGGTATGCGACAGCAGCGATGGCTTGCCGCACCATCATCACTGCAGTGGCACCTTTGTTGACAGATGGACATCAGCGGCACCATCATCACTGCAGCGGCACCTTTGTCGGCAGATGGACGGCAGCGACACCATCATCACTGCAGCAACACCTTTTTCGACAGATGGACGGCAACAACACCTTTGTCGACAGATGGAAATTAGGGTTGGCGACTTGGCGCGGCTTGTTGTCGACAGAGAGTGAGAGATTGATTGGAAATTATGTCGGCAGATGGAAATCAGGGATGGTGCGGCTTGATGTCGGCAGAGAGTGAGATGGAAATTAGGGTTGGGGAATGGGAAGGAATAAGGATATGTTATATATGTGTGGGATAGACAGTTATGATTAAAGGATGAATAGATAAATATACCGGGGCGGGAACGGGTTGCGGGGCGGGTACCGGGGCGGGTTGGATGAAATATCATACCCGCCCCTAACCCTTTGCGATTTTTTTAAAAAAATCATACCCGCCCCGTGGTCCGGTCAAAGTCAAAAAAATCCCCTCCTATAGGAGCGGGGCGGGGATCCACCAGTTGCGGGTCTTATTGCCATCTCTATAGCTAGCTTTGTCATTGAAGGGGGAAAAAATAAAGAGCACGACTGCACAAAACAGAATAATTCATTACATGAAATGTTCTTGTTCATGATGAACATGGAGCAATGAAGTCACCCGAGAGAGAGAGAGAGGGAGAGAGAGAAACCTGCCGCAAGGCCTACAACTGAGAAGCTGCTTTAATTGACCAACGGAGCAGCAGCTGCGAAGAAGACCAGCCGACCAACAATGGCGGCTAAAGCAGCGCCAACAATTGAAGAGCAGACGGCCAGAGGATATGGGAGATGCGACGACGAGCGGAGAAAGGAGATACGACGGCGATGGAAGGTCGCGAGCGACTCGCGAGGCAATTGTGAGAGACTGAGAGCTTGGGTCTCTTGCGGTGATTCTGAGAGACTATGAGGGGCACATAGAGCTTGGGTCATGAGTCGTGACTCGTGAATCAGGAACTGATTTGGGGGTTTTGATTTGGTAAAGAGTAAAGACAAAAAGGAAAAAGAAAATCAACGGCCCATGTGAAGAAAATCGAATGGCTATAGGCATGCGCCTAGCCTTGCGCCTCCACCGCCGCTTCACTAGGCGCGCCTGGGAGCCTAGGCGCAAGAGGCACGCGCCTTCTTAAACGCGCTTCGCCTAGGCCTAGGCGAGGCGCAATGGGTGAGCCTAGCTGTGCCTGACACCTAGGCGCGCTTTTTATAACACTGGTTATACCTATCTAGGATTACAGACGAATAATTCTCGATCACTGTTTAGAAGCAGGCTCATTAATATTTCATCTTGTGAAGGAACAATTTGCTAAAATCAGAAATATGAATGACTGGTGAGTTTTTGGACAACTAACAAAAACGTCCCTAAACTTCTATTATTTTTTTGGCGTCATCCCTAAACTATCTTAAGTGCGTCCACCAAGTCCTTCTTTCAGTCGGGGTTAGAGAATGGCAACTAGATGCCCAAAACGAGGGGCAAAACAAACACATCATGGTTCATGGTAATTTAGGGACAAACCTGGCATAACACATATAGTTTAGGGATAATTTTGGTAGTCGTCTTTTTACCTCTTCTCTTCGTCTTCTTCTTTCCTTTAACAACTCCACCCCCACCAACAGTTACAACATACTTCCTACCTCCACTACCACCTCTACCATATAATCATCATTACCACCATCATCAAGCCTACCACAGTGGATCAAATCTACCATCAAACCTACCACCATATTTGATCTACGCATAGTTGTGGTGTAATGTTCCGGATATCCGAAACGTTAGACACTTGCTCGATAATTTACGCTAAGACATTAATAACTTCACAACCAAATGGACAGTCATCATCAGAGCAACTAAACTGTTAATAAATCATACTATCAGTAGACTGCCATAAATGAAATATCAATAAGTCTGAAAAATTTTAAATAACAATATTCATCCATGCAGGGGTTCTAATGAGTAATACTAGAACTTAAATCAACTCGCCGCTTGGCTCTAATCCTTACTCAGACAACCTTATGCTGGTTATTACCTGCAGAAAGAAAGTCAAACGAGAGTGAGCTTTTGAAAACCCAGTAAGGTCGGTCAAGGATTAAAAAAAGAACGATTTGAACAATTTTCCATATACATTTGACAACTTTTAAAAGGATTTTTAAATAAAACCACAACATTTTGATATAGACATAGGGAAGAATATTAACTAAATCCCTCAAAATTAATAAATATTTCAAAACTTTTCAGGTGTAATAAATAACAAAAATAGATATCATTGAACATGAGCAGTACAGATTAGTAAAGCCACCTCGTCAGTATTCTGATACACTTTACATATGTATATGTATATTAACTAGTCCAATTAGGTACTAGTTTCAACCTAAACCAAACAGACCATCCTTATAACGCCAACAATACACACCATCTTTATAACTATTTAGATTTGCTAACTCATGCTAGCATTCAGAAGAAATAAATACAATTTAAAATCTTTTATGATGATCAAGTTAAAAATATATATGAGAACTAATAAATAATTTCAAACGATCGCTTTAAGATTCTAGTCAGGGTTTTATGGCCAGTTCTAAAATATTTTTATATCAATCATAAAATTGAAGTTCACTAAAGTTTGTAAAATTGTTATAATATACCATTTAAAATCAGAACAATGAAATAGGATTCGAATGATAAACCATTTAAAATCAGAACAATGAAATAGGATTCGAATGAAATTATTTACCTCGATCCAAGCTACGTGAAACTAATCAACCTCGATCAATAACCTTGAATTAACCTAAATTGAGCAAATTATTTAGTAGAAAGAATCAACAATATTATACTATGAACCTAAAATTAACTACCCACAATATGCTCACTCTTTAACCCGAAATGATGCAACCCGAAGCGAGTCTCACACACGGCCAACCTAACAGGAAAATCACGTCACACTCCTCGAGGCTCAACAATAAACATAGAATTGATATTAATTATCATTAAAATATTTTTATGGCTTAAAACAATATATATAATAAAATATAATTTTTTTGAATATTTTTGAATTAAAAATAGTTTTTAAATGCAATAAAAGCCCATAAATAGCCATAATTATTTCTAGCTGAAAAAAAGTTCCATAATCTTTGTAACATCTTGAAAAAATATATAAGAATTATAGAAATTAAAATCAAAATTTAAAAGGCATTAAAACTAATTTTAAATTATTTATTTTGCTAAACTCAATGCGATACGGTAATGATAACAAATCAACTCTAAAAATCACCATACTTAATGTAGGACTTAGTCACATAAAAAAATTACTAAAATTTTCCCATAATTTATCATAAGTTTTAAGGACTCCAAACGAATTTTACAACTCTGAAATTACAGAAAAATTAAAAATATATATGATTTCAGAAAATTATAAAATTTTGCCAAAAAATTAAAATATAACTTTGGGTGCCTTAATATAAAATTTCACATATTAATGATCACTGTACGTTATACAATGCACGCGCTGAACTTAACTCGAACCCGTGGTACACCTACACAAGTACAGGGTACCACCAGCTGCACAACCCCACAAAAACCCACTTCTTCTTCTTCCCCTTATTCTCTGCACTCATTGACTCCCTAGATTACCACACACACATATCACAGCTATTGCCTCACAGCAATAGCTCCTCTTCTTGCTCAACACACACACACATGCACACTTTCTCATACCCACTGCCTCACTGCCTTTTTCTTCCAGCACACCTTTCTTTCACACACAAATACACACCTTAACCTACCATATCAACTTGTTGAGGACAATCGTGAAGCCCCCTTTTGTTCAAACCATGGCAGCATCGCAAACGCAGGTTCACGGCAACCATGGGTGCTCACGACAATACCCATTTTGTCCCTTAAACACACATATACATTCTTACATACACCCTCCCCCCCCCCCCACATACACACATTGTAAATCATGATAATTGCCTTTCCCACGAACAAAATACCCATGGCATAACACACACACACACACACACACACACACACACACATATATATATATATATATATATATATATATATATATATATATATATATAGCATATATGTCGAAGCAAATCTTACCAAAAAAATTGAATTCGATTGCCGTAATCTATTCTCTTTCCCTCTCTCTCTCTCTCTCTCTCTCTCTCTCTCTCTCTTTCTACTGTGTTTTAGATAAAGAAAAAAAAAGAAAGGAAAGAATTGGGACGATCGAATTCCCTAATATTGTTATATATATAAAAACCCTAGACTGAAAAATTACCGAAACCTCCTAGACTTTAGGTAATTTTTCAAAGTTTACCTAAAACCTTTTAATATTCCAAAAAAGTCCAAAATAACTATTTACGATACTTAACGTAGTAGAAACTTTAATGAGTGTTACATAACCCTGCTACACTAGTCGTTGCTAAATAAAATATCGATGCTAAGAGAGAGAGAGTGTGTGTGTATTTGGGGTATTACATGTGGGTAGACTGAATGTGGGCCATGTTTTTTTTACAACAATGGCATTTGATAATGGTGCTAAGGTGGGGGAATTTGATGACGGCGATGGGTGGTAGTGGAGTTGGGTGGGGCTATTGGCTGTGGTAGTGGGGGATTGGTATTGATGAGTTTGATAGACTGTTGTGGTGGGCGCGCACTGGTTACTATGGTAGCTACAACGAGTGATAGTGGTAATGATGTGCGGTTCAATATACTGGTTGTGGGCTTATATATTATGATGGTTTCTATACACGTGGGTAAGTTCGATATACATGTGGTAAAGGTTTAATGGTTTGGCGGTGTTGTTGATAATGGCTGAAGATGGGTGTGCGGTGGGCTGGCTGTGGTGGTGGGGAATAGTCGTTGTGGGTCTGATAGGGTGGTTATCGTGGTGTTCGTTTAATTTATTGGTGGTGTTAATGTTAATGGGTTGTGGGTTGCGGCAATCGACTGACTCTAGTGGTGGGGAACGGTGGTTGTGGGTTTGATGTGGTAGTTGTCGTGGTGGTGTTGTCAATTAGTAGTGGATGGGTTGCAGTGGGTTGGCTGGGTGGTGAGGAACCGTGATTGTGGGCGTGATGTGGTGGTTAAATGGTAAGGTGGTGTTATTGAAAATGGATGGTGGGTGAGTAGGCAATGGGCTAGCTATGGTAGTGAGAACAATGGCTGTGGGCTTGACAGGGTGTTTGCCGTGATGTTGTTAATGTTGGTGGGTGGATCGGCAGTGGGCTGGCTCTGGTGGTGGGGAATGGTAGTTGTGGATTTGATGTGGTGGGTACTGGTGGTGGGGGTTTAGAACCGCATCGGAGGTGGTAATGGTGTAGAGAGTATAACGTAACTGGTTATGGGGGGTGGAATTGTTGAAGGGAAGAAGAAGGGAAAAAGAAGACGAAGAGAACAACTACCAGAAGCATTCTTAAGTTATATGCCTTTTGCCAGGATTGTCCCTAAAGTATCATGAATAGTAATTTTCCCCCTCATTTTGGGGAACCTAATAGCCATTTTCTAGCCATTGGTGTTGGAAGGACCTGGTGGATGCACTTATGATAGTTTGAGGATGGATTTAGCTAAAATGATAGTTTATGGATGAGGATGACGAAACACTTATGGTTCAGAATCATTTTGGTAGTTTCTCATGAAATTTTTTTTATCATTTTATAGTTGTAGCTAATGATACCATCTTATGGTAGTTTCCGTCCTTTAAGGCATGTAAATGCCATGCTTAGACACATGTGTCTTAGCTAGAAAAGGCCTTTAAGCTAGCCCGTGGAACACATGTGCCTATCTACAACATGGTTTTCTGGTGGAATAAAGTATAAAACCATATGGATAGTTATTTGGCATTTATTGGTTGCAAGCGTATAAGTTTAGGCATCAATGACTCAACCAGTGAGAGCAATAAAAGAGTGTTTTAATCTCATCATTCAATTGTTGATTATATAATCCATGGTAATGTCTATATAATCTCTTAAACACCATAAGCATTGGTTGCTTTAGGCTGCAAGTTTGGTAGAGAATAACCTAGACAAATGCCCTGTAATGAAGCCTCCTTAAGGTCAACGGTATTGGTTTCTTCAAGCCATAAGGCTGGTTAGAATCATTTAAATAAGTGCCTTGTGATCGCATGTGTCAATCATTATTTGGGCAGAGTGTTAATAATTCATCTATCACACATGGCAAGACCAAATCATCCTCATGATTTGGCAGAGTCACATGACTGATTTGCTGTAGTTTTGAATGAGAACATATCCCATGATTCTCTCCAACAATTTTTCAGACTCATCATTTGCATTTTTTATATGGTGTCTGTTACACCCCATATCTTTTTTTTTAATTTTCTTTTATAAAGATATTTGTGTAAGTACGAATTAGAATGTATTGTGACTTTGAATTAAATAGTGAGTCTAAAAATCAATTTAAAATTTTCTTTTCGGAAAGTGAGTTATACTTTTGAGATTAGATGACCCAATTTAAATTTGGGCTTTGATTTGACCCATTTATAAAGTTAGAAAATTTTGGGACGTAATGAGTATTTTGCAATTCTTATTATTTTATGAATATAATTACATTCCTTGCTGATGACTAATGTACAATATAATTCCTAAGAGTACCACAAACTTCTGAAGAGCTTCTAAAGAATCTCTAGGAAGAACACTCTTAAAATTTTGGTCATTACATTGAGGTAAGAGCTTATTTTGATATTGAAATAGAGGCTTGTGGTAAGAACCACATAAGCTACTGTGATTAATAGAGTCTAATTAAAATTTTAGGTATTATTATATTAGGATTTTTGATATAATTTGTTTGAGGAGATCAAGACTTGAGTTCATTTGGGCAATTGAGGTAAGGGTTTTCTCGTGCATTTACCTCATCTGAATTCTAATTATCAATTCGTTCATAAATTGATTTATTGTTTAAAGGGATCCATTCTCTAGAACCCTAATTACATCGTTACGATAAAGAGTACTTTGTACTTTCAATTATTGACATTGATTCGTGATCTTTTTGTTGTGAATCTTTGTAGTAACTTCAACAGATCGTAACTTTTTCGTTCCTTGTCCAATTTTAGTGTTTTTCTTTTTTAAGAAATCTCAAACATTTACTTACAATTTTGTAGCTTTGGGTTTTTCGAAATTCTAAGTGATCGATATTGAAAAATAGATCTGAACGTTTTTGTGCTTAGGGTTCTGGTAATTCATGTTAGCCAAATTTGATTTGATATATCTTCTTTATTTCTCATTGGTTTTTTATGAGCTTGGACATTCTGAAATATTTGAAGAGTTTTCTTCAACTTTGTAGTTTAAGGTTTTATTAGAATCTTTTTGGTTCTCGGTAGAAATTGAGTTTGAAAGTTATTCATCGGTGCAGATTTTTCTATTTTTGACATTTTATATCAGCCCACTTAAATTTTCTCTATATCCTTTATTTTTCATTCGTTTTAAATGATTCTAAACTTTCTGGATTCCTTAGAGAGTCCTCTTTAATTTCTAGTTTAATTTTTTTGCATAATCCTTTTGGTTCTTTGTCAAAATTAAGTTTGAAAATTATTGGTTAGTTCAAAAGTTGTTGTTTCGACACTGCAAATCAACCCACTTTGACATCCTCTCTGTTATTCATTTCTTGTCGGTCTTTAGTGGTCTTAGACATTATAAAAATTGTGACATGTCCTCCTTAACTTTTACGTTTTGAGTTTTCTTGGAATCTATACATCTCCTTGATAAAGTTGCCTTTGAATTAAACTGTACTCTGTAGAATCATGTGAACGAGAATGCGTTTGCCGACTTCAATTTCTTCGTGCTTATTAGACTTCTTGAATATATGTTCATGTATTCTTGTATGCCATGTCACGGTGTACAAGACTTATCTCTTTTTGACTTACTCATGTGGATTAGAACGTGAGCTAGCTCAGCGGGATGAGCTAGAAATTATAATCTTAATTTCTGAACTCCGTCTCACGTGTCAGTGATGGCATGTCTGACACATTTTTGAATGGCTCCCTGGTTTTTGTCTTTCTACTGATTGAATATTTGCATTTTGATATCTGAACTATTTAAAGACGTGTTCGAACATATCTGAATTATCATTGAATTCACTAGAGTCTTTTTGAAATAAAAGATATCGTTATCAGACTTGGAAAAACATTTCGAACTTAATTTTGTATTGTTTTGAACACACCGAAACCTTTTGACCCACTACAATTTTTGTGATATATCGAAATTTCTTACTTTGAGATTGTATTGTCTGCTGGTATGAGCTATTTGTTCTTGTTGCTAATCTGATTTTTGAATTAGAAGTTAGTGCATTGGTTTTGGTATTCCACATGCACCTTGGAATCGTATTTTATCAACTCCAAGTACTGTTATCAATATAACGTGCTTTGTACTCAGTGGATGGGTGTGTGTGATTATTTTTATTGGGCTTTATGCTCACCCCCTACTTTCAGGTTATCAGTCAGTGTTCGGAGTCGTGGAAAGGATTATAAGTCATGGCTAAGTAAGAAACTTTTTAGCAACACCGTACCAAGGCAGTCAGTCTTCTGGTCACAGCAATGACCAGCAACTAATTGCGAAAATGACCATTTCACTTGACATAAGATTTTCATCATGTAGATAACAAAACGCCCAGAAGTTTTCCAAGTTGTCGACAGAGATGTACGTTTCCAGATTATCAAAACAAGCATCACCTAAGCATGTATGTGTGCGTAAAAGAGATAGAACACCACGTACCTCTAGGTTTACAACATTCAATGTGATTGGCTTATACAATCAGCCACAACATACTTAAGAATTCGACGAATTTGTAATCTCAACAACTTATAGTTGGCTGCAAGCGTCAAAATGTGTTTACCATGGGCTAATGTATGTTAATGCGCTGCCATCTAGAAAACATTACTAGCTGCTAGCCTCGTCTGACTAATTCCTTTTTAAACTGCATCTTTGATGCCAAAACTAAATCTTACAACCAGTCAACAACTCAAGCCAAGTTCGTTTAATCAGTCTGCAAAATTTAGCCAGCGTCATGCTCCTATTATAATCTATTGCACAACAAGCACAAGTAACTACTTCCACCAAGCTCACATTATTCTCATGAAAGTGGATGTCATCCCAATAACAATTAAGTTAGGGAACCAGAGGAGTCAACAAAACAGGTGAACAGGCTAAACCTAATAGAAAAACTAGCTCAAGTGGACTTTTAAAGTTTTGGCCTATGGCAGAACCTAAGCTGTATGATTCCACCTTCTCGAAAGCCAAAGTGTTAGAGCAATCACAGCAAAATTGTTATGCTAATACTACTATAAAATGTCATCAAAACTGATATGCTAAGTAGTCCCAACTTTTAACAACCCCTTGCCCGCCACCACCTCCCCAAAGAAGAATATCTGATCAAGAAACATTTCCTCCAATTGGAAGAGAGGCATTTCGTTGGGACCTTTTCCAGACGAGTCTTGGTTTCTCGATATTCCTAGATTCTTGAAGAATTAATCTGCAAACAGAAATAACTTCAAACCACTAGCAACAGTGCCAAGTGAATCTATAAAGTTTAAAACTTCACCCAAGTACTTCAATCCACACAGATCAACAAGTAGAACCAGGTCAAACTTCATTATGCATAACATAGAAAAGCTTACCTCAGTTCCTCATTCATCCCACCATTCATATCCGTCTCTATCCGGTTACTAACAAAAACAACAGTCAAACGTGACATAGACAGCTTTGATTTCCACGATAGAGTGAACATATTAGTGCACAAGCAAAAGAAATTAGAAAGGGCTTCAAACAGGTAGAAATGACCATATCCAAAACTCCTAGCGGTCCCTGATAGGTCCTCATCTATCAGTGGCAGAGCCATCTGGCCAGTTAAGGAACTTATAACCTCTAAGTGATTGTGGTAGATAGGTCTGCGATGAAGAGCAAGGATTATCAGGAGGATAGATATAGCCTTTGCCATACTCAAGTTCTTTCATTAGCTTGGTCGGTGCATTTCTCAGATGGAGAGGCACTCCCTCATTCTGTCCAGCCGATTCCCTAACAACCTTTTGTGCAGCCTCTATAGCTCGATAAACAGAGACCGACTTAGGAGCCAAGGCCAAGTAAGCAACAGACTGCGCTAGGTTCACATTACACTCGGGCATCCCTATAAAATGACAAGCTTGGTAGCACGCAACAGCCTGCGCCATAGCCAACGGATCAGCCAACCCCACGTCCTCACTCGCAAACCTGATCAGCCGACGCGCAACATAGAGAGGATTTTCGCCACCTTCCAACATCCTTGCCAGCCAGTAAATCGAGGCATCTGCTTCGCTTCCCCTCATCGATTTGTGAAGTGCACTAATCAGGTTGTAATGTTGTTCCTCTGCTCTGTCATAAGCAAGATGCTTACACTGCAATGCTTCCTTGACCTCATCCAGAGTAACAATGGCCAAAGCAGCACCTCGCTCGTTTCCCTCTTCAATTTCATCAGCAAATTGCTCAACGTGGTTCCCTAACCGCGCTGCCACAGTAGTAGCCGAAATCTCCAACGCATTCAATGCAACCCTGGCATCTCCATCGCAATTCTCGGACAGAAACTGAACAGCTTCCTCTTTAATACCAATCCCCGCACTGACCACCACGCTTCATCAGCAGCAGCTCGACGCAGAAGGGTAGCAATATGGTCGGGTTCCAGGGGGTTTAAAGTTAAAACCCTACAACGTGACAATAACGGTGTAATCAAATGGAACGATGGGTTTTCAGTGGTGGCACCCATGAAAACAACGCTTCCGTCCTCAATTACAGGTAGAAATGAGTCCTGTTGCGACTTGTTAAATCGATGGACTTCATCTACGAATAGAACTGTCCTAATCTTACTGTTCTTCAATTTCAACTTTTTGGCCTCTTCCACGGCATCCCTAACGTCCTTAACCCCGGATATTACCGCCGATAGCGAAACGAATCGATAAGTGGACGAAATCGTAACAAACTCAGTAGCACTATGTAGTCTGCTGAAGAAGTTACTGGTTCAAGCTGGGAGCAGAGCAAAATAACAATGGAGTTTCTGGGAATTTGGTGAGATAAGAAAACCTAAAACAGGCCAGAGAGAAGAAGAGAGAATTCAGATTCACTTTTCATTTTCGATAATGCTTCTCTGAAGATCTTTCCCCCATATATATGGAGTTACAACAGAATTCCGTGAAAACCGGAGAAGAGTGAACTGAAAAATAGAAAGGAAATTGTGGAATTTATAACACATAAACTAATTATGAATCACTCGTTAAGACAGGGATTCTGGTGTGTTTAGTGTCTTAATGAGTGTCATTAATTCTGCAAATCAGTCTTGGAAGACCCTCCATATGAAGCACACGCACCATTACTCCTTTATGCTATCGTCATCCACGCGCTGGCTAACCTCCCCACTTGCACCTGTTGCTCCATCATGCGCCCCACTTACTGATATTGCTGTTTCATTCTCATTGCTCCCACCTTCCATTTCATCCTTATGTTTTGCCTTGGATTTCATATTGATTCTGAATTTGAGTGTTGGCTTGGTCAGATTACTGACATTCCCTCCCCCTTTAAATTGAGTCTCCTCCTGATCAACAAGGTTTGGGAATTTAAGTTTGATCACCTCCCAATCTTCCCAAGTAGCCTCTTCTTCAGCTAAATTTGACCACCCCACTAATACCTGAGGTACACATTGGTTTCCCCTCTTGATCATTCTTCTGTCCAAGATGCCAGTAGGTTCTAGCATAACCTGTCCTTCGTTGTTGATGGGGGGTAGCTGAGTTGTAGCAGTGGCATTTGGACTGAGTGTAGGTTTGAGGAGTGAAACATGAAAAACTGGATGAATTAGGGACTCAGGTGGTAAATTTAACTTATATGCCACTGTCCCTACTTTAGCAATGATCTGGTATGGGCCATAATACTTAGGTGCCAACTTCATATTCTTCCTTAAGGCCAAGCTGCTCTGTCTGTAGGGTTGTAGTTTCAAATAGACCAAGTCACCCACCTTGAATTCTCTTTCAGTCCTGTGTTGGTCAGCATAATGTTTCATCCTAGATTGAGCCAAAACCAAATTATCCTTGAGCAAACTCAAAATTCGACTTCTTTCAGCCATATAGGCATCCACTGAGGCAATATGTGTGGTCTCAGGGGCTCCAAGTTTCAGCACTTTGGGTGTGTATCCATAAATGGCCTCAAAAGGTGTCATTTTAGTTGAGCTGTGATAGGTAGTATTATACCAAAACTCAGCCATAGTAAGCCATTTGCACCAGGTTTTTGGCCTATCCCCACAAAAACACCTTAAGTATGTTTCCAAACATTGATTTACTCTTTTAGTTTGTCCATCACTCTGAGGATGGTAAGCAGTGCTCATATGCAGCTGAGTGTCCAATAATGCAAATAGTTTCTGCCAAAATTGGCTTAGAAACACACTACCTCTGTAACTGATAATGCTATCTGGGAGTCCATGTAATTTGAACACTTGCTCAAAGTATGCTTGAGCCACATCTTAAGCCTTGAAAGGATGGCTAAGTGGTATAAAGTGTGCCATTTTGCTGAGTCTATCCACAACCACCATAATCACTTCCTTTTGGTCTGATCTAGGAAGTCCTTCAATGAAATCCAAAGATATGCTACTCCAGAATTGTTGTGGAATGGCTAAGGGTTGCAATAAACCTGGATAAGGAGTGTGCTCATGCTTGTTCTTTTGGCAGACATCACACTGCTTAACCCATTTCTTCACATCTTCTCTGAGGTGAGGCCAATAGAAAATAGATGACACCCTCTTGTAAGTAGCATTCTCTCCAGAGTGCCCCCCAATGCCTGATGTATGCAAGATTTGTAGAATTTGTTACCTTAATTCCCCCTTCTGGCCTACACATGCTCTTCCCCTATACCTGAGAATACCTTGTTGGTGAAAGTATTCTGATGTAGCATAGGGATCAATCACTAGCTGTTGTAACTGCTGTTGAATGTAAGGGTCCCCTTCATAAGTTTCTTGTAGCTCCACCATCCACATTGGTGTAACCATAAAGATTCCATAGCATTGGTCTTTACCACAATCTCCCCCTGGTAACCTGGATAATGCATCAGCAGCTGCATTGTCTTTACCAGCCTTATATTGGATGTCGAAGGTGAAACCTAGCAACTTGGAAAGGCATTTCTGTTGTAACAAAGAAGTAACTCTTTGCCCAAGCAAATATTTCAAGCTGCAATGATCAGTCTTAACAGTGAATGGTTGTAGACTTAAGTAAGAATGCCAGTGCATTATTGCTTGCACTAAGGCCACTAGCTCTTTCTCATAAGTTGACATTGCTTTGGCTTTTGGTCCAAAAGCCTTACTATAGTAAGCTAGGGGTCTACCACCTTGGGTCAAAACTGCTCCCATACCCTGATCACTAGCATCCACTTTTACTATAAAGGGTGAAGAGAAGTTTGGAAGAGCTAGGACAGTTGTACCCACCATTGCTGATTTAAGTTATGTGAATGCTTTGATTGCTTCAGGGGTCCAATGGAAGTTGTCCTTTTGTAATAGCTTGGTCAGTGGTTTGCTTAGAACACCATAATGGGAAATAAAATTTCTGTAATAACCTGTAAGCCCCAAGTAACCTCTCAATTGTTTCAGTGTCTTAGGGAAGGGCCAGTTCACCATTGCTGAAATTTTTTGGGGGTCAGCTGCCACTCCTTCACTAGAAATGATGCGTCCTAAGTATTCAACCTTAGGCACAGCAAATGAGCACTTGCTCTTCTTTAAAAATAGTTGATTCTCCTTCAAAACTTGCAGCACAGTAGTAAGATGGCTGAGATGCTCTGAGTATGTCTTGCTATAAATTAAAATGTCATCGAAAAATACTAAAACAAACCTTCTTAAGAATGGTTGGAATATGTCATTCATGAGGGCCTGGAAGGTAGCAGGTGCATTTGTGAGCCCAAACGGCATCACCTTGAACTCGTAGTGACCCGAATGAGTGGAGAATGCAGTCTTGTGGATGTCTTCAGGACAAACTCTCACCTGGTGGTATCCAATCCTTAGGTCCAATTTGGTAAATACTTGAGCCCCATTCAATTCATCTAGCAAGTCATCGACTACTGGGATTGGAAACTTGTTTTTAATTGTGAGTTTATTCAATCCCCTGTAGTCCACACACATCCTCCATGACCCATCCTTTTTCTTCACTAACAAAACAGGACTACCGAAGGGAGAAGTACTTGGTTGGATCATCCCAGACTCAAGCATTTCATGGACAATTTTTTCTACCTCTATTTTTTGGGCATATGGAATTCTATATGGTCTGATGTTCATAGGTTGTGCATTTGGAATGAGTGGGATTCTGTGGTCTTGGGACCTAGGGGTGGTAGCCCTGTTGGCTCAGCAAATATGTCCCCAAATTGGTGCAACAGTGCTGTGAGTTGGGGCTCTTCACCTGGCTCAGGTGGTAGGGTTGTGATGGTGAAAACTTGTCCATATAGAGCCCTAGGGTGCTGTGCCAAATATTTGTACATTGCTTTAGCTGATAACATCTTTACTTCAGCCTTATCTTCTCCCCCTTGTAACCTTATCTCTTGCCCCTCCTTGTTAATAACCATGGACATATTATGAAAATCAAAGTTTACCTGTCCCATTTCTTTGAGCCATTGTAAGCCCAAAACGCAGTCACAACCATCCAATGGTAACAGCTTCATGCTGGTTTCAAACACATTCCCCTGTATAGTCCAAATGAACCCTTCACATACAGAGTCACTGATGATCTTATTGCCATCTGCCACCATTACTGACATGGGTAGGGTTGGGGTTACTATGCAACCTAGATTTTTGGCTGTGGAAGGGTCAAGGAAATTGTGAGTTGACCCGGTATCGATCAAAATGGAGACTGACTTGTTTCCCTTCTTGCCCCATAACCTGAAAGTGCTTGGGCTTGGGCTACCAGTCATAGCATTGACTGTAATTTCCATATTCTCCTGTTCCTTTCCTGGAGTTTGGTGAGCAGGTGGTGTATCCTCTTCATCATATTTGGGTGGAGGTTCTTCTAACTCTTCCTCCTCTACCACCAACATGGAGATTTGTTTCCCCTTACAGCTGTGAGCTGGTGTGAAATTTTCATCACACCAGTAACATAGGCCTTTCTTCCTTCTTTCATCAAAGTAGGCTCTAGTCAGCTTTTGATATGGGGGGTGTTGTGGGGTTGGTAATATAGCTGGTGGAGCTGTCTGGGGGGTTGGTCTGTAGGATGAGATTGGAATTGCAGCTATGGGTTTAGGTTTGAAAGGAGTGGTTGGTAACTGTGTTCTAACAGTAGTTGGGCTGGTTGGAATAGTAGCTGCACTAGGCTTATGCACTGTCCTTGAGGAGTGCCAGGTATTTTGGAGGATGGCTTCTTGTTTTCTGGCTAGGTAAATAGCTCGTGAGAGGTCATGAACCTCAAATTTCTCCACTTCTAATCTGATGTCATCCTTCAGGCCACTTATGAAACTGTGTATAAAATATGATTCCTCCAACACACAGCCCTAATTAGTCAATATGGACCTCAATGCTTCAAAATCCTTATAATAATTTTCAACAGAGTCCCTTTGCCTGAGTTTGTGGAATTCACCTACCACACTTTCCTTAAAAAGTTTTGCAAATCTAGCACTCAGATCCTTTGTGAATTCCTTCCAAAGCACCTTGCCTTTTCCTTTTATGTAAGTCCCAAACCAGTACTCTGCTTGGCCCTCAAAGTGGACCGAAGCAAAACTAACTTTAACATGTTCTTCCACAGGGAATCTCTCTGCCTTCCTAATCCACCCATAAAAATCTTCCCCGTTAAATTTTGGAAATTCAATCTTAGGCAATTTATGGGATGTAATACCATTAGTGTACTGAAAATACTCCTTGTGATTACCTTCACTGCCTTTGTTTTGTCTTGCAAATTTCGAATTAGAGCTTTCACCATCTCCTCCACCTTTGTTCGTCAGCAGTTGTTGCATCATGCCCTGCAATTCAACCAACATTTGTCTCACAGTTGGTAACTCCTCCTTTAATCCATCAATTGAGCTTCGGAGGTCTGGAATTTTTGATAATGTCTCCTTCATTTCCTCTAGCTGGTCATCAATTGCTCCAAAATGATCGGAGAACTGCGCCTCCATCAAACTAACGTGTTCATCCAGTTGATGTTTATTCGTTTGCTTCGACGGGTAACCCATGACTATTAGCGAGGTTAAGAATTTTGGTTCAATGGATCGAGGTCACTCTGATACCAATTGTAACAAACTTAGTAGCACTATGTAGTCTGCTGAAGAAGTTACTGGTTCAAGCTGGGAGCAGAGCAAAATAACAATGTAGTTTCTGGGAATTTGATGAGATAAGAAAACCTAAAATAGGCCAGAGAGAAGAAGAGAGAATTCAGATTCACTTTTCATTTTCGATAATGCTTCTCTGAAGATCTTTCCCCCATATATATGGAGTTACAACAGAATTCCGTGAAAACCGGAGAAGAGTGAACTTAAAAATAGAAAGGAAATTATGGAATTTATAACACAGAAACTAATTATGAATCACTCGTTAAGACAGGGATTCTGGTGTGTTTAGTGTCTTAATGAGTGTCATTAATTCTGCAAATCAGTCTTGGAAGACCCTCCATATGAAGCACACGCACCATTACTCCTTTATGCTATCGTCATCCACGCGTTGGCTAACCTCCCCACTTGCACCTGTTGCTCCATCACACGCCCCACTTACTGATATTGCTGTTTCATTCTCATTGCTCCCACCTTCCATTTCATCCTTCTGTTTTGCCTTGGATTTCATCTTGATTCTGAATGAGTCCTGTTGCGACTTGTTAAATCGATGGACTTCATCTACGAATAGAACTGTCCTAATCTTACTGTTCTTCAATTTCAACTTTTTGGCCTCTTCCACGACATCCTTAACATCCTTAACCCCGGATATTATCGCCGATAGCGAAACGAATCGATAAGTGGACGAAATAGAAGAGGAATTAACCATGGCTCTGGCGATTGAAGTCTTACCGGTACCGGGCGGACCCCAGAAGATGACGGAAGGAAAGCGACTGGAGTCGATGGCGGAGCGAAGGAGGGACTTCTTGGCAAGGAGATGGTCTTGGCCGACGACTTCATCGATGGTGCGGGGCCGCATTCGCTCTGATAATGGCTCGTGCAGTGTCCGTTGTTCTTCCTTTTTGCGACGCTTATTCGGCAGTGCTTGTGACTGTTCATCCTCTGGTGGTTGGTGTTTTTTCTCAGGGTGGCCTAGTTTTTCTTATTTCTTGGACGATTGGAAGTGAAAGAAGTGGTTGATTTTGGATTGAGAAGGGGTTAATGAGGGGTTGTGCGGGACTAGGTTTTGGGCGGGAGTGGGATCAGGGGGAAGGGATTTGTGGTTAAGGATCCACTCGGTGGCCTTGACGGAGGATTTGCCGTCGGTGGCCGCGAGGGCTTGAGAGGCTAACTCGTTGGGGAAACCCATGCTTAGAAACTGCTGCATTTCCATCTTCTTCCTTCTCCACCCTCTCTTGTCTTTCCACTTTCCCAATTCTTAAACCCACATGAGCCCTTCCTTTTCTACTTGTTTGTTTGTGCGTAAACTTATTTACAGCCTGTTTGCAGAGTTTTGAAACGGGAGAAAAGAAAAGAGAAAGATAAGGGAGAGAAAGAGAAAAGAATAGAAGATAATATAATTATCCTTCCACTTATACACGAGTTTAAGAGATATTTTTATCTTATTTGTGAGTTCAGTAAAAAAGAAAAGAAAAGTCACCCGATTACGTATTAGGGGTGAGGACGGTTCGATTTGATTCGGTTTGGGGGTCAAACCGTAAACTGAACCGTTACCCCTCGGTTTAAAAAATTGTGACCGAATCAAACACTATCAGTTTGGTCGGTTTAAACGGTTCGGCTTTATCGGTTTGGATCTGTTTGTCCACATAATGTCGTCGTTCCTTTGCACAATACTAAATGAAGTTATATTTTTTCTAAATTATATATAATCTTGTTTTATTTGATATATAAGTTCTTGTTCATGAATGAGAAATAATGAGTACATATAAACTAGATATTGGTCACAAAGATTTTTGTATTCTAAGTGTTTTTAATATTTTCGTTTCTTTTAACTTTCAAGGTTTGTTTATTTTGGAGTTGTTTAGTACCTTCTATATGTAATTATCAATGGAATGTTACTCAAAATACATTAACATATCATAGGTCGATTCGGTTCGGTTTGGAATCGGTTGGAAAATGTCAAACCGAACCAAGGTCGGTTTGAAAAATGTGAAACCAAACCGTGAAGATCTTCGAACGGTTTGAGCGGTTTGAACGGTTTGATGCTCACCCCTATTACGTATATACCCTTATACAATATTGTGATATTTCTAATAAAGACTATGAATGTATGATCCTAAAAAAAAACATGATTTCGTTGGAAAAACAAATTAGTTTACAATAAATCATACAAAATACATACCATACTAATGTCATAAGCTTTACATCGCTGATTAATGTTAGCATGTAAAAAACAAAAATAGCATTAGTTGACCAAAAGCATCCCAACATCCAAATCTAATTAATGTTATACCAAAAGCAAAATCATCAGTTATAAGTCTACTCTAACATCTAAAACGATCATTTGATTGTAAATAAAGTGGGAAGCTCCTATAAGAAACCCTAAAACCTAAAAGTCATTAAAAATATAGTTTTCATTGTCTCAAGAGTAGTATGTGTATTATAAAAATATTATTTATGAGAGTTTCCTTTCTCTCAATGTCTTCCCAATTTTGGGAAAAAAGATTTAGAGACAAAAGAAGCCCAAACTTTCCTCCCCTTTCTCTTCTTTTCTATCCCTAAAAAAACTCACAAACTAGAGAAAAGGGAGGAAATGAGTCACTTTCCTTTCTTTTCCTTCCCTTTCTCCCCCTAAAAAAACTCGCAAACAAGCATCAATGTTTGGTCATTGAGGTTAAACCCACGTGGGTCTTCTTTCTCGGCTTGTTTGTTTGTGCACAAATGTTCTTTCGTTTTTGTTTTGGGTTACAATTAGATCGTACATATAAACCGACACCCCTGTCCAATAGGTATCGATACCACTAATCTAAGGGAAAAAAAACCATACTCCAACCAAAATATCATATGCAGAACTATAGCCAAGTTAAGAGTCGAGGCGGCTAAAGGTCGAGGTGGCTAAAAGAGTGTATCAACCTGGATAGCAGGAAGTCACTCCCGATGTATTAAAAGCCCAGCTTGAGTAGCATAAAATGTCCTAGCCAGAGGTAGGCTTAAGACATGATATGTTCCGCAGGTAATGCATACAGAGTGTGAAATGCGGCGGCTTTGGAGAACAACAGTGAAGTAGTATGGACAGACGTCACAGTCCTACCTATAATCAGCTAAGCAAATTAGAGCACAAAATCAGAAAAATAATATGTAGCATTTTACTTTTAGATAATCTAGAAAGCGTTTAGCGAACTGCATTTGTTAGGGCACACAGTCCATCGACCGTATAGAACGATCACGTATTATATCCAATCGGGGTCCACTGAGCATTAAACAAAAACAATCCAACTCAACCACAACACTCTGACAGAGGATGTAACGAATACCGTATAAAACACTGGGATTGAAGCAGAGAACATCCACACATCTTAGGTACGCGAAGTGGATGGAGGGGGGTGAAAAGCTACAGAGACCTTAGTAACACTCTTGGTAAGGAGTGTGACCCCATAACACTTTGGCCAATCGTCACTGATACCTCTTGTTACCCCTACAACATCGACTAAGTTCTTAATTTTGGCCAGAGTAATGGTCATAGTAAATTCACTGCACAAGGGACTACCTCATTCCAGTCGCACCATATAGCCCAAAAAGCCATAGTAGTTTAGACATGCCCTGTAAATATGGGACTTACGATAACTAGGTTGAGCTAACGAAAAAGAGAACCACGTCAAGCATGTTATTGCCCCTCATAGTTGGTGCCAGTAATCCAGTGAAAGAATTCCTTCATACAGGCTGAACACATGCATAGCCAAGGAAAAGGTGATCGTGTGTCTCCAACACTGAAAGGCATGGACAACATACATAGTAGAGTGGCACTATCACTTACTGAATTCAGATCTTGAGGGATTCTTGGGCTCATTTAGATGTTTGTTGTCGTATAATATGCAACTATGGAATTCACTGTTGTTGATTTCATTAAGTATTATCATATTTGTAAGGCTAATGGCGTAATCGATGTATTGAGCCGAAAGCGGGCCAATAACTTAGCAACTTTGGTTACTAGTGAGCCTCAGTTATCGATAGACTTTCAAAGTTGGGAATTAGGAAAAATGAGTTGATTCAAACATTGGAAGGTTTGCCACATGTTTGTTCTTGGGACTTTTCATGGTAATCTGGATGAGCATGTGCCCTTGTTTGAGTTTGTCTTTAACAACTGTCATTAGGAAATTATTGAGATGGTTCCATTCGTGACTTTTTCTAGGCATAATTTTAATGACCTAGATGCTTGTATAAGGTTGTGGAGGTGAGGGCAATGAACATTAGATTTCCCGGTTTAGATGTTTAGAGTACAAGCCCCACGCAGTGTGAAGATTGGTTGTTACTTTGGTACTCCTTTTTTTGTAGTTAAGCATGCTAACATTAGGCATATTGTGTAACGGGTATGGTTTGGTATATTATTAGAGTAGCACAGTGAAAACATAATAGATTAAATATTGATTTCATTTGTTTCATATGCATTGAATTTTTAGTGGAGTAATTAGTCAGGTATGCTTTTTTTGTTAGATAAGTCATAAATATTTGAGGATAAAATTTTTGTTAAAGGAATAGCTATGTGATGCCTCATGTACAAGGCAAGAAGCTATTTTAAGTATATGCATTACTTTGAGAAGTTGTCATGGTAAAGAAAATATAAACTCTTTGATGATTAAGGTACGTTCACTTCAGGATAGAATTTTATGGAAGGGAGAATGTAACACCTCATATTCTTATTTAAGTACTATTAATACATTGTTTTCCCTTTTATTTAATAGGCTACTTGTGTAAATACTAATTAGAAAAGTTGTCGTGACTTAAATAAAGTAGTGGGCCCTAGAAAATTTGTTTGGTAGTACTTTTAGTGACGAAATTAGCATTTCATATTATTTAGTCACTAATATAATTGATAAGGCACTAAAATAGAGTTTGACTTGAATTAACATTTTATGATATATTACAACTATATTAGCAATTAGGACTTTGAGGCATATTCTAATTACAGTAGCAATCACAAAAGGATGAGGAAAACATAAAAGTTTGCATATATCATTGGTCAGACAAGGAGAAGAAAAAAAGAAGGAAAAATTCCTAGTTAAAGACTCTTAGGTTTTCAAGGATCATTTTTGGTAATTTAAAATTACTTGATCATGATTTAGGCCTATTATTTACGTAAAGATTGCAGTTATTGATTTCAATTTGATTAGATATGGATTCTACGAGAGCATTTAGGTTCATTTTTACGTTCAATCCTAGTAGAGATGGTAATTGACCCATACCCCGCAGATATCCACCCCGGTCTGCTCCTATGGGAGTGGACTCTTTAGACTTTGACCAGGTAAAGGGGTGGGTTTGGTATTTAATTTCATAAACCACAGCTGATCCAGAGCGGGTATGGTTTTAAGTGTATCCAGACTACTATCTGACCCAAACCGCTGCCCCATACCCGCTCTGCTTTTATACTCTAGTTCAGATTAAAGTTCAACCCCCCACGTCTTTGTACATATAGCTAACTAAAAAACACTAGCCTCTTTTATCTTTTTCCTTCATTCTCTCTTCTTCTAATTTTGCTTTAAACTGCTGCACCAGCCATTGCGTCCACCAATGTCGGTCCATCCACCGATGACAAACAGTAACCTCATGGGTAGTCAGTAATTCCACCAACAGTGGAGACCACTCACGTCATTTTTTCTTCAAGCGCTGCATCAGCCACCATTGTCCACCAATGCCAGGCCATTTACCGGCAATGGACTACTAAACTCACTAGTCTCTGGTCGTTCTACTAGCTATGGAGCTTACTCAAGTCGTTAATCCCTTCTTGTCTTTGAAATATACAAAATCTATCGTGGTTAGATCGGGTAACGAAAAGCCCATCTAATCGATGATGGAAATATGAGAATCGATGGCAAGGCGGGGCAAAGTCAAAGATGGCGAGGTGGGTACGAACCCTTTATAACCCGTATCCAATCCAAACAATTGTCATCCCTAAATCCTATTATAATTTATCTAAATAAGGACACTTCGTACGTCGCTTCTTTGAGGTAAGGGTTTCTAATTTTTTGATATCATACTGTCATTATGGTTTTCCTTTTTACAACTTACCACACCACAAAGTTTCCCTTAGTAAATTCTTGTTTGTTAATTACTTGAAAATCGGGTCCAGTTTTTATTGGGTTTGTCATCTCTTTGATCATCATGTATACCACATGTCCACAAAACTTTTTCTGAAAGTATACATGTTTTTTTGCCTTTTATTCTAAATTTAATGTGTACTTTATGTATATGTTCTCCAAATTTGTTTCTAAACTCCCAATACTTTAGACGTGTGGTCATGATGCCACATGTCACTTTCTAGGTGGTCCTTTTTTCCTTGTGAGAATTGCACTTGCTTATGTGGCTTTAACTCTCACACCAAACTTATTTTGATAAAATCTGACTCATTTGATCTCCGATTAAGCTGATTTTATTTTGTTGGGTTTGTAATTTCACCATCTTCACTTTTAGTCTATAATATTTTTTTTAGATTATAATATTTTTTTTAAGATTTTGATATATTTGTGAAATTACACAAGTCTTGGTGATATTTGAACTTTAAAGTCACTTTTCAAAATAGTAACTTTTATGTGATGGGCGAGTTGCGATATTTGACATAATATAACTAAGATTTTCTTATGCTTAATAACAAGCACAAATGTGTGTGAAATCGGCTAGATCCCATAAATTGTACTCCTTCCATCCCCCCCCCCCCCCCCCAAAAAAAAATATTGATCATATTTTATTTTTGGGTTGTCCCATAAAAGATTGATCACTTTCCAAATCAAGAAATATTTTTTCATGTTTACCCTTTTTTACACTTTTTTTTTCCTATTTCTCTTCCCAAATTTTATTTTCTACCAACTTATTTTTTCTCTCTCTTGTCCCACTTTCTCCCGCGCGGGGGGGGGGGGGGGGGTAGCACGAAAAGGTTATAGGATATGGCCCATATCCTAAATAAGCGTGCAAGTCAAACTTAATCAAATAATTCGGGACGGATAGAGTATCTAATATTTGGCTTACTGGTTATTTAATCTCCTTTTGTCATTTATATATTGAATTATCTGAATTCCCCTTTATTGGCTTCATTTGATGATTCAAAAATGATTCCGTTTTTGGCTCTCTCTATGTGTAAAATCTTGCGATGGACACTTTGTGTTCATCTTTTTGCTTTTTGTTTCTTTACCTCCCAACCCAAGATTAGCACAAAGATGAGATGTTACTATAGCTGAGGATTTGTTTTTTTATTCGCAATTGGGAATTAGCATTTATGAATTCTTTAGACAAATTATTAGTTTACTATATATATATATATGTGTGTGTGTGTGTGTGTGTGTGTGTGTGTTTTGACATTGGATTCAGATGATTAATTTGAGAGGATTGTATTTAAGTTTTGGATTATTTTGATTTTTTAATTTGGTTGATCATGTTTACGTAATTCTCAGATACTTTAGTCTACCATTATAATGGTTACGCTAAGGACATGATTATATTTTGATCTCGGGAGATGTAACAACACTAGGTTTCAGGGCATTGCACTTTGGCATCAAAGGTAAGAAAAGTGATAATATTTGTCGGCAATGACAACCGCCATAACCTACACCACAAGTGCGGGGAATACAGATATCCAGTGGATGAGCATATGCATAAACAGACCGAAGGTACCAATAAGTCACATCAATTGAGAAGACACCTTCTTTTGTACGAGACCAAAATACACAATCTAGAAGCCCGAATTGAGAAGAATGAATGCAGAGAAGCAACTATGTCTACAGGAAAAAAAATGAAAGACAAGACCCTGGTTCCAAATGAAAGTATTTGTATTTATCAAATCATAGACACCCATATAAGAATTTATACGGGTTATGTAAGTTCGCTATCGAGAGGAAAAAAACATTTGGAAGTCTATCCATCCGGATCGAGATATTGAGCAACCATCACCAATTTGCTATTGTATACCACTTTAAAATTTCTCTGGCCCACAAGAATGGTACGCCAAACCCATGAAATTTTTTTGGGTCTCTCAACTTACTGAATTCGCTAAATATATTAGCCTTTGGGTATTTGAGCCACCAATGATGGGGCTAATTCCAAACCCTCCATGTTTGTTTTGTGAGTAGCACATCCTTAAATGTCATTTTGTGTCAGAACCTTAAGCCACCTAAAAGTTTAGAGAGACAAAGGTTTGTTCATGAATGTTAAAGACTAAATTGTACATAGATAAATAAGAAAAAAAATAATCCTTTGAGTTTCTCCAAATAATGTAAATGTTCTTGAAGTATCAAATGTTCATGTTGATCCTTTAAATGCACTTTACTTAATGAAATGGTCCTTCTACTCATAACGGTGGGAGGTTAGCATATATTGCTTTGACTGAAGGGTAAATCCATAATTTCACATCTAATGCACCACACAGGTGACATGGCAACACGACATAGCAAAAGATGTCACCTTTGTGGGGTATTAGACATGGAGTTACAGGTTTAACCTTTAATGAAATGCAAAGGTGTTGACTTACCACCATTATGAACAGAAGGACCTTCTAATTAACGAAAGGAAACTTAAAGGACCAATGGAAAACATTTAATACTTGAAAGACTGTAACATCTTAGAAATTCGGAGCTCCGTCATCCCAAACTCCCGGAACGTTAACCTACCACATTACATCAAACCTGTCACATCCTATTTACTAACACATACTTCAAAGCATCTAATCTGACATCAACTCAAAATTTTCAAATTACAAGATCACAAAATTGCTCAAACTTAAACTATTAAACCTAGGTTATCTACAACCTTGAGCATCTATAGTACGAGTTGATAGTACTGACCCACGGAGGGATCTTACTATATAGTAGTGGTGGGCTCACCGGAATCTCACACAACTCTAAACCCATTTTTGAGTATGCTACAGCTGATCATTACCTGTAGAAGGGAGTCAAATGAAAGCTGAGCTTTTGAGAGCTCAGTAAGGTCGTGCAAGGACAACTGAAGGAATTACAAAACAATTCAAAAGAATCTAACTAACCATGATTTTCCAAAAATATTTCAAACGATCAAAATAGTTCGATGATTTCTAAAATGATCAAAGTTCAACATAAATAAATACCAAAGTAAACATTAACAATCACGACATGTTTCAAAACAATCATTAAAAGATCATTTTCAAAGCTATTATTCCAAAATATAATGATGGTTTTCCAAAGGCTTTCAAAACTAGTTCAAAGGCAATCTGGGGAGGGATTTCAAACAAGCACAAACTGTTTGAGACAATTCTTTCTAGTCATTTTCGTAACTATCACTGTAAGATACAATGTAAATAAATTCAAAGATGTTGATCTTGGGCAGATGCGATGCCATTCATGCAACGCCAATATGCAATGCCATTCAGGCAATGCATAACATAGTGTGCATATACATGATGTACAAATACTAGTCCTAGTGGGTACTAGCCGGCATTCCACGCATGATTCTTATAACGCCTTCCCATAGTACAATTCCCCAGGTCAACACAAAATCAACAATAACAATAAGTATTGATATAAACTCAAATAATCGAAATCAAATTCATCACTCATAACACAAGAATTGCCACCAACCAATGGCAAGAATAAGTACGAACAGCTATCGATTTTAAGCATAACAATTCTAAAGAAAGAATGTAAACAATTATTGAATTTGCTCAGCATGTAATAACAGACGAGCATCGATAGATTTCCAATCAACCGATTCAGGTTCAATGTTGGGGTTTTCTTAGTAATAACATGTTGATATCAATTACATATCTCAGTGATTGACAATAGGTATAGGCAAATCGAAAGAATATTTACGAGTATAAGTTATCGAAATAAAGGTTTGAAACGAAAGTCCTTACCCAGGGTTCAGATAGAAACCCTTACCTGGGTCCAAACCTAAACTATCTAACCGGAAAGTCTGTTATTTAATCTAAACGAAACAATTCAATTATTAGTATACAATATAGACTACAATATTATAAATTCAATACTGACTCGCGCATACTCCCAGAACAGCCCCCTCACCGGGTACGTAAATTTACCAAAATGCCCATTATGTGTAAAATTACCAGAATATCCTTCTAGTACTTAAATCACCAAAATAGCCTTCCCATGAGTAAAATTGCTAAAATTACCTTATTGTATGTGAATTTACTCAAAATTACCTTTTACGAATAAAACTACCAAAATACCCACCTCGAGGTGGCAAATTATCAAAATATGCCCTGGGGGTTTCCCGGCACCAAAAAATCCTAGAAACACTTTAAAACACTTTTTTAAGTGTCTCGAAGTCATTTTTAGACTAGAATTTTTTTTTTGAAAAAATTACCAAAAAATTTAGAACCGGTGTTCGGACCGAGTGCTCAGAAATCTGTTCGACTAAAAATAGCTATCAACTTCAGAATGGCACAAAATTTTAGATGGTGAAACATCTCACCAAAAGTTCCCCTAAAATTTTCAGATTAAAATAACTTAGTTTGGTATGCCAATTAAATAGCTAATTTTTTATAATCGATTAGCATCCTTCGTAGACAACGAAAATTTTCAAAAACATTTCAGAGCATACATCTCGTAGAAATAATGGGGGTTACTATTTTGGACTTTGTCCAATTATGACCTTAACTATTTATAAAATTCGTGAAAAAACTACTTGAATACTTCCCTACTTTTAGTGACCAAATCACTACACCTACTATCTCACCTTAAACACACATACACTTCACCTTCTTCTTCCCTCACTCACTCCCCCGAACACAGACTTGCACACACACACACACACACACACACACACACACACACACACACACTATATCCATCTACACACACTAGAATCCGTAAGATACACATTGTTAAATCTAAAACACCTATTTAACACATTAACACACACAATTACACACACCCAAACACATACACCCACTGCCACTTTCACACACCAAAACTGCATGGCACACACTAACACATACACAAACCTCACCCAAATTTCTTCCTACATACATTTACCTACACCATATCACATATACACACAATTAAACCATCCAAATAGCCACACTCAGCCGCAACACTGCTGTCGTAGTAGCATTGTGCTTTTACCGACACGACTCGACACATACTGCCCACCGTTTAGTCACACACACACACATGCTAAGCACACACTAAAACACATGGATCACTCTTATCTAATCCACACCTGAAGCCTTCTTATACCAAACACACACCTACACACACAGAGTGTGGTACACCCAGTAGAACACTCACTATTCTCACGGTACACACACACACACACACACACACACACACTAGTTTAAACACAGTAAAGCCCAAGAGATACCTTTGAGAATTGGATTGGTTCTCTCTCTTCCTTCCTGTTTTTCCTCTTCCCCGGACCCCCTGCTCCCGCTCTTTTGTTTTCTCTGTTCTTGTTATTTTCTCTTTTATTTTCTTTTTGCTCTTTCCTTATTTGCATTTCCTCCCCCGAATTCCCTTTCTATTTTCCTTGTTTCAATTTTATCCTATCCATTAGTTTATAATTAAATTTCCTTAGTCATCATACAACCATGTAGGAGGTGACATCTTTAGAATCATTTCCTCTAAAGCTTTGACACATAATGCATAATTTTCAAAACTTACAATCAACCCCCAAAGTTTTCATTTTTGCATAATAACCCTAAACTTTGTGTAATTACCTTTAAGTCTCAAATTTATTCTAATTCTTATTAATTTAATTAAACATCAGTAAAAATATATACTATTACCCATTTCATCATTTTTCATCACTGAAACTATAATTTACATTTATGCCTCCAAAGTTCTCCAAAATTACAAAATTACCCTAAAAGTTTTCAAAATTATATTTTTTCCAAAATTATTTTAAGCTTCCATTCTCTATTACTACCTGAGCATCGTTCAAAATTATCGCCCGTTTAATTTTCGGGTCATCGAAGTAATTCTAAGCAGCTCCCTGAATTTTGGATATTATAAGGACCCTTTTAAACATTTGAGCAAACTCAAAGGACCATTTTGTAATATCAAATGTTGCACTTTAGAATTATGTTGAAGGTGCTGTAATTATATTCTTAACTGTCTAAGTAGATCTAGTCGTCCACGTGCTACCACGTCATTTCACATACTGAAAACACTTGAAGGGTGGCGTTTAACGACTAACAGCACAAGCGGATCCTATGTTACTAACAAGATGCAAATCGATTGCGTCCATAGGTTTTCAAATTTTCATCTATACCATTTTTCACAACACCTTGACAGTCATGGCGGAAGTCTGACATGCCATGAGAGTCTCTGTTTCTTTTACCCCAGCATCTCTTCCAGTCCATTAAAAACAACATATCTATGAACTATAATTCTCACGTACTTAGAACCATATATACATATGGCAGCGATGGTATAATTTGAGTTTCAATTGCATGGGCTGGCAAGGCCTCAGGATTTGCTGTGATGAGTTTGAACTAGGATTGATAAATCAATCACAATAAAATATTTGATTTGGAGTTTGCAACTTATAGTTGTAAGAGGCACGTGATTTACCAGGCATCCCTTGTTTCCATGTTCTGGCAGCCATAGTTAGGCCGATAAAGATCTTAACAACTATGTGCATAGCTATTTAAAGATATATATATATATATATATATATATATATATATATATATATATATATATATATATATATATATATATATATATATATATATATATATATATGCAAGCTTATGAATAAGTTGTACATTTTCTAAGTGGTAAAGACAAGTGGGTGTATACGAGTATACTCCTAGTCTTGCCTCCACTAAATCTTATGCCACTAGGGGACCCAAGTTACGTAGGAAAGGACATTGGACTGAGTTAACGAAACATATAATCGACATTAAGCAAAGACAGACTCAAAATTTCTTCAGGCTTACCCTAAAACATGACACTGTGAATGCTTAACATTTGGACACAACAGAAGAACTTGTGAGAAAAGGAGGAGTATTGCAGGGCAGAGCAGTCAAGCTCTAAAGTAAGCTGCTCAACCTCCAAGTCAGGCTCCCTAAGCTTTTAGTTAGGGCATTTCAAGTTGGAAGGGACATTTGTTAATATGCTCAAGTTTCAAGGCAAAGCAGTCAAGATTATGGTGGAATAGTCAAGATGCAGTGCAGGGTTGTAGAGGAAAAATTCCTACATAAAGGCAACCTCCTAGACAGAAGCAGAAAGCTCAAAAGTAGCAACAAATAAGACAAAAGCCTCATGTTAATGGTCTAGCTATAATTCTTTATCATTTCTGTTGTTAGTGGTTGTTGTGGATAAAATCCGAGATAATCTTTGATTGGCTATTGAATAGACCTGCACAGCACAAACAATACCGATGACTCGTAGAAAATGTTTCCCACGGAGGATCTCCAATGCTAAAGTCAAAAGTGTTAGAGGAGAATCTGGAAGTATTCTTGGATTATGGAGCTTACCTTTTTCCTTTCCTGGACTTTCTCTATATAGGGCTCCCATTAATGGGGAATTACCAAAGTTAATGGGAGGTTACCAGGATTTAGTGGGTAGTTATTACCCATTATGGGAAAGTGGGAGAGCAGGTACATGCCACTTTCCACTTCTCCACGGATCATGGGGTAGTTTTGGTGCTTCCTGGTGATGACACGTGTCACTTTCCCATTGGTGATATTTTTTACCCAATATCATTTGCCCCTCATTTCCCCCTCATTTCGTGTTCTTTTGAATATGGAATTAGGATGAGTGGTTTAGCATCGAAGTGGTGTTCTATGTTAGAAACTTTTAGCCAAAGGTCGTATTTTTCGCTTTATGGAGGTTTCCCTTTGGTAAAAGGCTTCATCTACTCACCTAGTTGAGTAGAGGCCTTGAGGGGCTCATCTACTCGACTTGGTCGAGTAGAGGCCTCTAAGGCTTAGTCTACTCAACCTAGCCGAGTGGAAGCCTTGTAGGGCTCGTCTACTCGGCTTGGCTGAGTAGAGGCCTCTAGGGGCTTCGTCGATTCAGCTTTGCTGAATAGAGGCCTTGAATGGCTCATCTATTTGAGTTGGTTGAGTAAAGGCGTCTAAGGGCTACGTCTACTGGCCGAGTAGAGGTGGCTACTTTGTCAAAACCAGGAGATGGATTCGAAGAATGAGTTTTGCAACATAGGCACCCTATGCCTTTTAGGTCTCTACTTCATTTTTAATGATTTTTGGCCTAAAGAACATGTAGTATGCAGAATATAACAAGACTCATCCGAAGTTAACTTTTATTGTTTTGGCTTGAACTCGACAATAGGGGACAAGTGGCTTACGTATCTGATCAGGCTAATCGAAATCAAAGCCACCATAGTTCTACTCTGGTCCTACGGAAAGTAGTCTAATTTGAACCTAGACTTAGACAAAGAATGTAACTGAAAAAAAAACTCTTTTTTTGGGGTTTTTGAATGAAATGTGACTACGAAAAATAGGAGACAATCTATATAATTTCTATCCTAAGAAAGCTGGTAAAAGTTACCTCGCGATGCTGCTTGTTTTGAAGACTCAGGGATGTTCTCCGTGTTATCCACGATGCAAAAACAAAATGATGTTTTTAGAGTAATTTGAATGGCTAAGATTCTTAAGAGAGGCTGTATGTCACTTCACAAAGAAAATAGCGTGCAAACTTTAAAGAGAATAAGCTTATAGATCTTCTAAAAATGAAGGTCAAGAACCATTTTTATAGTGCTTAAGGTTGCAGAATAAGATAAGATTGGCAATGTTAATCTGACTTGCATATTGACAAAAGTCAAGTAACCGGCCGGTTAGTCGAAAACTGGCCGGTTCACCCCATTTATTAAAAATATTTTTTTTTCAAAATTTGGTGTACTATCTAATCCTAATTTTGGTAATTATCTCTGAAATCACAAATGGGATGTACCAGATTCAGGATAAGTCATTTCTTAACCAACAAATAAATTTATTTGATCTTCATATCAAGGATAAATCATGAATTATTTCTCCAAATTATCTAGACAAATTACATTAATTAGAATAATGTAGACCATGGACTGGACTGGACTGGACTTGACCTGAATGGACTGGACGAATGCAGTGGACTGGATTAATGCAACTAGACTATATATGCAATGGACTAGACTGGAAAATTAAACTAGACCGGACTGGACTTAACAATTAAACTAGACCAAATTAATTAAAATAAAACTAGACTAGATTAGATAATTCAATTACATCATTATGTCCATACTCAATGGTGCGTTTTGCTTTTAATAATAAATCTCATTATTCAATAAATAAAAAATGCTTACAAAAATGGGGTGTCTACAATATGTATTTGTTCAATTTGTCAAATGATTATGATCTTTAACCTATATCCTTTTATTTGTCTACTCGACTGAGAATTTTGTCCATTTTCATTGGTAGAACAATGGGTCGCATCTTTCTTTTAATTGAAGTGTATATTATAGTTCCATATATGTTACTTTATGTGCCTACTGTGTAGGCTAAAGTTTTTTCCTTTTTTTTCTTTTTATGTACCTTTCACTTTGTGGTAAAAAAAACTCGATACTTTTGGATCTTTGTACTTGTTTGTGTTTAATTTCAAAGGATAACTGTACTTTATTGACTATAAAATTGCATTATAAGGGTCCGTTTAGGAACATTCAACATTTGCAATATTGATTACTTTGACTACTACGACTTTAAAATTTTAAATTTATTTAAATTGATAGGATAGGAAAAAGAGATGAATATGTAGGTTCAAGAACTATTTCTATAAAAAGGTTAAGGTAAACCTTCTTAATGGGTTAGTGCAGTTGTTTAAAAAATCAGATGTACGGGCATTGCAAAACTTCTAAATGACTAGTGGCAAGCATTGGAAATTTGTCGATGGATAAGATGATGGAAGAGCTTGAGACTCTACTAAGAAATAAAAAGCCTAGGGAGTCAACAATGGTTATTAAAGAATTTGTGACGAATGTAGTATTAATCGCAAGTGATAATGTAGGTGTAAGATTGATTACATAGGGTTAAGAAATGGTTTCAACTTTAGTTTAAGTCTAGAACGTCCAAGCAATGTAGCTAATGATGGGTCAAGGTCAAGAGGTAACGTTACTATGCTCAATCTCTTCAAGGTGAGATAGCTACATTAACTACTTTAAGACTATCATACATAAAACTTTACTGACTACAAGTATTTCACCCAAGTTACTTGAAATTTAAATGACGTAGTGCAATACAGGATCCAAAGTTCACAAGCTTAACAATCATTTCATTATTGAAGAAATGCCAAGTCTCGATTCATAAGACCAAGCCCTTTCATGGAAAAGAATAGACGAGGTGGAGAAAAGAGGAAGTTTGATCAAGATAATATGTGATTCAAGCATGTATGCTCCCCGTCAATCAATGCCAACAATATCCAACGAATACAACTAAATGTCTAACCGAGTCATGCTATCTTTTTTGGCGTTACCAAAAGACGTGTGTGTAAGAATGACAATGTGAAACATTAAGACGGCATAATTTCAACGTGAAATTTATATAAATCCAATAATGGTCGTCAACAATCAATGTTTCTAATATAAATGCAAGTTATTTGTATCATAAGAAATAAATATGGCAATTTGAGGATGCTTCATGATGTATAAGTTTAGCACATAGTATAATGTTGAGAAGATCATTAAGTTTTACCCTCTTGGTGAATTACCAAAGATTGTAGCTCATGAGAGATTTCTTGAAGTTCCATATTTTTTTTACAAGCTTTGAGACTCTCCTTATTTAATGTCGCATCTTCAATCTTGGAATGCTTACCCCCCTTAAGATTTAGCTTGTTGATCCTCCTTTTTTTAATTTTTCTTGGAGCCTTCTCCTTGTTGCTATTTGTCTTTGCTTTGAACAACCTACAATCAAAATTTAAGTCTAACTTTTGGTATCCACATTTTCTTGGGTCCAAAAGTGTTAGTCTTAGAAATATTAAGAAACTATTTAACAACCCACATTTTATTTACACCTCCAACATAAACAATTCTACAAAGACAATAAATAGTCGTATGCTCTTTCTTGTTGCACCAACTACAATGTGTAAATAGAGTGTAATAGTTCTTTGGTTGTTTTGTATCAATATTCAATCTAGCTTGTTGTTGAAAAATTTTAGGAGGCAAGGTCAAGGGATCTAATCCAAGACCACCTTTGTTTAGGCCAATTCTTTGGCATCCAAGCATGACATCCAAATTATTTTAACCATCAACAAGTTTTTTAAATCACAAATCTCAAGTTTTAAATCTTCATTTTGTTTTTCTAAAGCCAAAGTTTTGCAAGAGATTTGTTTTGAGCTACGAGTATTAACAATTAATTCAACCAAGTCATTATTATATGTTCTACATATAAATGGTTCGAAATGTATTCATTCTTGGCATGTAACTCATTATTTTGTATTTTCAACTTCTCTATTCGCTTATTAGCCTCAAGGAATTTTTTACACAAAATAATGTTTCTCTTAAAAATTTTCTTGGATTTCTCATATAGGCTATCATAAGTATCTTCAAAGCTTTTCACTATCACTATCACTACCGGAAGAAGAGCTTACCTCATCATTTGTCATGAAGAACACATTTGCTTGTTCATTCTTCTCATTATCTCCATCACTTGATTCGAAGTCATTTCATGTTGGAGTATGTTCGGCATTCATTGCTCGTTCCTTCTCCGTGTTCTCTTTCTTAGAGAGTTGTCTTCTTTTAGCTCTTTTCCATACATCTCCTCCTTCCTTCTTCTCCTTTTTGTAAATGGGACAATCCATCTTCATGTGTCCCGGATTGTGGCATTTGTAGCAAATCTTCTCTTCATTGCTAGCATTTTGTTGTCTTCTCCTACCATTCCTTCTAAACCTTAAGAACTTCTTGAAGTTCTTTTCAATCATATCAACATCCTCTTCATCAAATTCTTCTTCATCATCACTTGGCTCATTGTTTGAAGATGAAGCTTTAAGAGCAATTATTGTAGGCTTCTTCTTGACGTCCTCTTGATCAAAAGATTTGAATTACATTTCATACGTCATTAGTGAACACATCAATTCATCAAGAAGAAAGATGTTAAGATTCTTCAATTCTTGGATGGCAGTGATCTTTGCATCCAAAGTTCTTGGTAAAGACCTAATCACCTTTCTTACGAGATCACAATTAGTGAATTCCTTACCCAATTGCTTCAAAGGATTCACAATGTTAGTGAAACGAGTATTTATGTCCGTAACAGATTCATTTAGAAGCATTTGGAATAATACATAATCTTTGAACAATAAGTTCATTTTGGACTCTCTTAGAAGTAAAGTTCTTTCATACGTAACTTGTAGAGTATCCCAAATACTCTTCGGAATTACACATAATGACTCTATTGAGCTCACTAGTGTCTAGCATTCATACAAATCATTTTCTTATCATGATCACTATACTCTGATTTTGATTTAAGCTCCTCAATTTTGTCAACCACCTTCGTTGAAATGAATGGACCACTCTCTACAATATCCCACATCTCATGGTCTTCAGACTCTAAATAGATTTTCATCTTAACTTTTCACACACTATAATTGGTCCTATTAAATAATGGAGGCCTAGTGGTAGAACTACCTTCCATTCCCCCAACGTAAACCATGATCGATTAACTCTCTTGGCATTATCCAATATATCAAGAGCCGAGGCTCTGATACCACTTGGAACCAATAAAATAACCCTAAGGGGGGGGGGGGTGAATAGGGTTTTTGAAAATTAATGAAGAATTTAAACTAAGCACAATCACGAATCTCAATCAAACCAAGTAATACTTTACTGAAGATATTAACTAAACAATCTCAAGCAATTATAGAGTAATAAGTAAAGAGATTGAGTTAGAGATACTTGACAAGGAGATTTAAATGGTTCGGCTTGAACTATCCTCAAGCCTACATCCATCTCTTCAAGGAAGTCCATTGCAAGAGCACTAGAATTCACTAGCAACAATCTTCTTCCAGGTGAAGATGAAAACCCTTACATCACTTGGTGATATCCCCACACCAAGCACAAGCCTTGAATCCACAAAGCTCAGTCAAGACTTGACAAACCTAAGCCTTGATCATAATCCTTTTACAAAGATTAATTGTGTACAAAGAAACCCTCTTGAAAGGAAATGAGTATAAATGAAGCTCTAGTACAATAGAGAGATGAGAGAATTGATGACTTGAAGAATGCTCACTCTCAATCAAAGAATTACTCACAAAGATGCTCTCTTTAATGATGTAAAATCATGAAGATGAAGAGAGAAAAGTTTAATCTATGAGCCTTGATGTTTCTCTAATGAATATAGGCTTAGAATGTGGTTTCCATTGTGTATGATGAAGCCCCAAATCATTTATATAGAAAAAATATAAAATATAGCCGTTAAAGACATCATATGAGCAAAACTGCTATTGCAGTCGACTGGTTTCCTTTAAACTAGCCGTTATAGTCTTATCCTTGAAAATAGCCGTTAGAACTGAATTTTGACCAATGCAGTCGACTTTATTGCAATGCAGTCAACTGTAATACCCTACTGCCTATCGGCTGTTTCACAGAACTCCCTTTTTTATTTTGGGCATAACTTTCCTAGAAAAATCGATTGAGGTGCTATTTTTTGCATTGGAAAGATAATGAAAAGTTTTATCAAGATATGAAAATATTAGCTCCAAAAACTTTCTTGAGAAAATCTGAGTGAGCTTCAACATTCACTTATTTTTAAGAAACATACTTGTGTAAATGGTTATGAACTCACATACAATGCACAAGGTGTCCTAAGGTCATTTAGGCCATAGTCATCAATCCAAGTATCAAACCAAGACTAGTTACATAATAGTAAAGTTCAATCTTAATCAAAAGTAACTTAGCCTATGCATTCTTTGTTGCTCTTTGACATTGGACTTGATGAAGCTTCTACAACATGTCTACTATAACTTTAAGCTTCTTTGGCTTTAATCCATCTATCCAACTTCTTAAATGTGTCTTCATGAGTGTCATGTATAAACCTACTAAAAATCCACTCAAAGCACATATTAAAACATAATCAATGTGGAGTTATGATCAAAACAAGATGTAAGCTTGGGTTATCCAACCATAGGGCTAACGATACCCTAAGGAGGTCACTGTTTGTTGTGATGTGATTGTCAATGACTTTATTCAAACACATAAAATAAGCATAGATCCTTAATTAAACCCAATTTAGTTTGAACTCAGTAGCAACAGTCCCTGATCAAACAAATCAGGATCAAAACCATGTAGTTTTCAGACTCTTGGAGAGGCAACCTAAATCTTCGTCTACAATTTTGATAATTCTAATTCAAATCAACTTCTTCTTATTGTGAGAAAGCTTTTATCCAGACACTTTATGAAGCATAATTCGATTATGGGGTAGGGTTTGCTCTGATCTTTGACTATTCTCTTATACAAAAAAGTAAAAGACTACGGAATTACAACTCTTGATTTGGACTAGCAGGTTGTTGACTTTGGATTATCCATGATTAAAAGCGATAAACGAATGATGAACACACACAAGTATTAGGAAGAAAAGACTTCTAGTCTATCTCTGTGTGTCTTGCTAATCTGTTTCTCGCAAAAAACTAGCAGCCTCTGGAAGAATTTCTCTCTCTTATTGACTGCCCGTGGGGCAGCTTACGATTGGTTGTACAGGGGTCTGGGGGTCTAAAATTGTAGAAAAGCTACACAAAGAGAATAAAACGCAACCTTAGCCGTCTAGAAAGTGAAAAGGAAAATAGACCAAAGTACATTTACCGGTTGGTACACTTAAAACTTAAAGCAGAACTGGCTAGTTTAGAAAATAACTGTTGTGTTAGACAAAAAATTTGCTGTGCTCGTTCCCTTCTTAATTTACTTTTAGGGACAACAGCCAAAAATGATCCTAAACTATAAGCATTTTGCCATAATCATCCTTAAACTATTTCTTAGCCCAATTTGTCCCTAAACTATCATAAGTGGGTCCACACGTGCCTTCCGTCTATCAGGATTAGAAAATGGCCATTAAGAGCCCTAAAATAGTCACTTCACCTTCAACTGTAAACTTAAATTTTCACAGTTCTCGTATCGTCCCTCCCTTCCTAGCCACCAGTCACAGATCTAGCCACCACTACCAAATCGTTGCCCCATCTCCATTAAAACTGAATTTGATGGTTTATGCCCTGAAAAATACGAATAAGTTTAAATCGGTTGAAAAAACCAGATTTGGTTTGTTTAACCATTAATAGTGGATTTGACATGGGTAGGAGTTTGTGTGTTGGTCACGGTGGATTGGTGCGTGGTTGGGTGGGGTCTTGTGGTGGTCACGATGACTGAGTGGTGGGGTGGTGGTTGTGACGGTCGGGTACTCCGACGACGGTTGGATGGGGCCCTATAGTGTCAAAGTGGCTGGGTAGGGTCTTATGGTGGTCTTGGTGGCTGGGACAACAGTTGGGTATGGTCATACGGGGTTGTTATGGCTGGGTGATGTGGGGTCTTATAATGGTCGTGACGGTTAAGTTGTGCGGTGATTATTGGGTGGGGTCCTATGATGGTCAAAATGGCTGATGGAAGGATGACAGTTGGGTGGGCTCATGTGGTGGTCATTGTAGGTGGTTGGTGTGGGGTCTTATGGTGGTCGCGGCGATTAGGTGGTGTAGTAGCGATTGGGTGGGTACCTTTGGTGGTCATGGTGAGTGGGTGGAGGGATGGCGGTTGGGTGGGTCATGTGGTAATCATTGTGGCTGGGCGGTGTGAGGTCTTATGGTGGTTGTGACGACTCGGTAGTGCAGCGGTAATTGGATGGGCTTTTCTGGTTGTCACGTAGCTAGGTGGTAGGACGGAGGTTAGGTGGAGTTATGTGATGGTCGTTATGGCTGGGTGGTGTGGGGTCTTATGGTGGTTGAAGGTGGTGACGGCTACTCGATAACGTGAAGGGTGCGGAGGCAGAATGAAGGGGAAGGATATTGGAAATAAGAATTACGAATCAAACCCTACATTTATCTAATTTAAGTTTCTTATTTCCAAAAGTTTTGAGTGGTAATTATGTCATAGTCGCGTTGTTGAAGTTGGTGTTAGTTAGGTTTAGATCTTAAAGGGTTTCATTATGGTAGGAGGAAGAGGACGCAATGCCATATAGATAGTTAAGAGATTAGAGTATCTTCATGTGTGGGGAATTTGCAAATTAAGTCCAATTGGAATTGTTTTGTAATTTTACGACTTATGTGTTATAATTAAAACTTTATGGGTTCATGTGAGACTCCAAACAAACTTCAGGGTATTATTTGTAATTCAATATACTTATGGTACTTTAGGGATGAATTTGGTTATGATATTTTAAGGACGATGTTTACTAAACGCCCGTAGGTTATGGACAGTTTTAGAGTTGTCCCTTACTTTTAAGTTCAAATCTAGAATGAAAATACTGCTTTCTTAATTAATCACACATGATAATTATGAAATCGGGATAGAAATCCAAACTAAGGGCAATCTCACTACTAGGCTTCCTATCTTATCTAGACCTTGACTTGAGTTAGATCAAAGTGAATGCACTGACTGGACTCAAATAACTAAAAAGAGCCTACAGAAAATGAATAAAGCCTAGATTAAATACATAAAACGAATAAATACTTCAAATAAAGCCTACGAAAATGGTTTGTCTATAGAAGCCTCAGTGAGGAAGCTCGCATCCAAGTGAACATCACCGAAAACAGCACAATCTTGTAGGAAAACACAAAAAGGATCAGATGATTTATAACTGACGCAAGGTCTCACACAAAAAGGTCTGACTTTATAAGGCTTCCTACGTATTCTTTGTGAAAAAATCAGACTATCATGACTGAGCCTAGAGACATTACTTAAAATCGGAGCCAACAACGTAAACACACGCAGCAAAATAGCAATAACTCTGTGGCATCGGCGACGTGAAGGGGTTTTTCTATTTGACTGAGTTGAGTTTTTGTGGTACGTTAATGAGATCTCATCTTGTACATGTTCATCTCGGTAAACTTCAATCTTTGATGCAATGCAGTTTTAATTACGAAAAATAAACCCCTAAATTGGAGGTTTTATACGCAATTAATCAATTGGGGAAAGTAGGGAATGACCCCCTTTACTTTACACGTTGTGCGATTTGCCCCCCTCCACTTCAAAGTTAAGCACTAAACCCCCCCATAGTTACAGAAAATGGGCACCTTAGACGGATCCGTTATGAATAGCGTGAAATGACCAAAATACCCTTATTTCTTTATTAGCTAATGACCCCCTGTACTATGCATGGTGTGCAATTTCCCCGCCTCAAATTTAAATTACAATTTTTGCCCATGACCCTCCTCCTCTGGTCAACCCCGCTACAATTGGTGATTCACTGAGCACAACCACTTCACTGAACACAACCACTGGTCTTTTTCTCCGACCACCAGGGAGTTAAAAAAAAAAAAAGGAACCGCGATTGCCGTTAGGATTAGCAACGAATTTGCACATTAAGCTTTTGAAATCCTAAAATTAGAGGATTTGAAACTCTGATTTAAAAATTAGGGTTTTGAAACCTTAAAATTAGGGTTCAAAACCCTAATTTGAAAATTAGGGTTCAAAACCCTAATTTGAAAATTAGGGTTTCTCTTCTCTTTCTCCAGATCTGACCCCGCCGCCGGCAGCCCAAGCGTCATCCTCACCCCACGCCGCCGGCAGCCTCTCTCGGCCCACCATCCGGCAGACTCGCCCCACCCCACCACGCCGGCAAGCCCCTTGGCAAACCCACACTGCCGATTTCAATTCAATTCCATTTCAATTCAATTCAAATTTTCATCAATGCCGTGGAAGGGGAAGGGGAAGGGGGAGGGCGGTCGCGGCGACGGGGAAGGGGAAGGGCGGTCGCTGCGACGGGGCCTTGGGAAGGGGGGGCGGTCGCGGCGACGGGGAAGGGGAAGGGCGGTCGCTGCGACGGGGCCTTGGGAAGGGGGGGCGGTCGCGGAGACGGGGAAGGGGAAGGGCGGTCGCTGCGACGGGGCCTTGGGAAGGGGGAGGGCGGTCGCGGCGACGGGGAAGGGGAAGGGCGGTCGCTGCGATGGGGAAGGGGGAGGGTGGTGCGGCTACAGGGAAGAGGGAGGCAGACGGGGAAATGAAGGGGTGCGGTGGTCGGGGGAGTTGACAGAATTGGGTTGGGTGGCGGGGGGGTGGGGGTGGGGTGGTTAGAATTAGGGTTTTTTTTTTTTTTTTCTGATTTTCTTTTCTAAAAAGAGACAATGGGCAAAAATGTCATTTATAAAAAGAAATCGTTAGTCAGCGCGCGTGTTGACCACGCGCTGTTATATTTAACGGTTTCAGTCTAAGATGCCCATTTTTTATAACTATGGGGGAGTTTAGTGCTTAACTTTGAAGTGGAGGGGTAAATCGCATAACGTGTAAAGTAGAGGGTCAATCCCTACTTTCCCTGATCAATTCCGCATTGTGAGACTTAGCCCGAACCTAGACCAATTTGAACCATTTCACGCGCTGCACATGACGGCGCTTCGCCATTCTCCTGCCTTGTACCGCCACGGGCTACGTCACATATACTCCTCCTCCACCTCCACCTCCGCCTCCGCCTCCGCCTCGCACAACAGAAAAGTTCCACTAATCTACAAGTACACAGCTGCCGCACCAACCGACACCCTCATCCTCCAACTGTACACATGGGACCGAGGCGCTTCCGGTCAACTAGGCGGCGGCATCGAGGAGATCCGCCTCTACCCTGCTCCAATTGCCTCCCTCCTCCTCCCTTCCTCTTTTCGCCTATCCTCCCCGATTCCGGGTCGCTTACCTCTATCTACTCCGCCGCCGAACCACTACGGCACGGCGGCGGCGGTGGAGGTGGGCATTTCATGCGGGCTGTTCCACTCGGCGTTGCTGGTTGATGGAAAGCTGTGGATTTGGGGTAAAGGCGACGGAGGCCGTTTAGGGTTTGGCCATGAGAACCCTGCTTTTGTGCCAACCCTGAACCCAAACTTGGATTCGATCCGAAGCATTGCACTCGGTGGGCTTCATTCTGTCGCCCTTGACTCTCTCGGCCAGGTCTTCACATGGTTAGTAGTATAACCATTTATTAGTTGCTCATATAAGAAATAATAGCATGTATGCTAAGACTTATCTTGCCAGTGATGAAATACAGCTAACGACCTACTAAGAAATAAATCAGTACTTTTGCGAAGGTGTGAAATTTCTGTGATGAAGGAGCTAAATGAGACGCCCAATCAGCATTCTTTATGGACGATAAAGGTTGTGTAGTGTTTCACGTGGGAAAGCACTTATCATGCATATAATCTCTGAGGAGAAGAATGCGTAAAAGGCTTAAATGTAAATACAGAAATTGTAAGGACCCATGGTGATCAACTAGTTTCGTGTTAGTATTAATCCAGTGCGAACACAGTTCTAGGAGACAGGTAAAAGCGTCTCACTCTAGACATTGTTGATTGTTATATACAGGGCAAAACACCTTTGCTTTGGATTAGTTTGTGTGTGTGTGTATGTCATAATGTCGTGTGTTTGTGCATGCAACTGACATATAATTTTATAAATGCCCTTTCTTTTCTCTGTAGCTTTAAATATACGTTATTTATACTTATCTTGGACTACCTTTTTCCACCGTCGTAGGATCAAGTATGCCCACCTTTAGTGTTTTGTCATCTCAGCCATCTCGCTCCTAATTTTCACGCAGATCAGTGCACTATCATACGTTTGTATAAAATACATGTGAGCTTCCAATTGAGGATGGATTAGCAATTAAGGGGGATGTTGACCATAAAGTACCTACTTTTGTCCGTTCTTTGTCTAGTTTAGTTTTAGCTGCTTGGAACAAGTTTAGGGATCTCTTGAGAGGATTATGTCATTGCAAAAGAATTAAGACTGCTAGAAATTTATATGGTTGATCATTTTATCTTTTTGGTGGACATTATTTTGTGGCGGGGTAGATTTGCGAAGTAATTTGCTCTTATTGGGGAGGTCATGAGGATATATTTTGGTTGGACTCTTGGTGAGGGAACAAACTAAGCAAGTCTTTATGTGCCTTGTTCTACATTGGTGCAGAGGCTATTTCCTTTGGACACTTTCCCTTTCTGTTGTTTAGCCTCCTAGGCTTGGGAGGTGGACATGATTTCTGATTTCTTGCTTGGTTAATCTTAATGAGGTGGGATGGGAGAGAGCTTATGCTAAGTGTTGCTTCATATGGATCTTCTTGTTCTGCGTTGTCAGACTACCCAGAGGGTTTAGACATGGTGTTTAGCCTTTCGGTTTTGGGTTGGGTTACATGGCAACTTCGAATTCACATGTTAATTTATCTTTTATGGGCTATTTGAAGAACATGCTTACATTATTTCCTTGGTTAGGTAGCTTTTCATCGTGCTATATGCTTAGCAAAGCCCCTTGCAAATGTCTTCGCACTTTCTATTAGCATACTACAATTGCTTAGAGAGAATGCTAAGTATTGTTAAAGATGACAAGACGTTGACAAAGAGAGTAGAAGTACTATAACAAGTGCCTAAACTAATCTAGATAATGGAAGACAACTGCAGCTATGGCCGCATGTTGGTTGAAAACCATGATTAGAATAACTATGAACAAGTGGTTGTGGAATAGTCTACCTAGCTGCATTTATTAACTCCTAATGATTAAATAGCATCTGAATTCAAAGTGGCGAAGACATGCATTATTCTTGACACTGTCATTGTTAAAGGCAAATGCTTGAGGTGAGAGTCGAGGTGTCCCCCGAGTGATGTAAGGTGCACTTAGTATAACTGGTTATAAACCTTATGGGTTTATTTTAAATCAGTTAGCAAAAATCTTTCTGAAAAAACCACAAAGTTAGGCTAAAAAGATGAGGCCAACGTATATGTCTAGTGCAATTAAAGCTTTTAAATCAGTGTTAGCGATTGGAGAGGAGTTGACTCTGTTCAACTATTTATGTTTTTTTTTTCATTTATTGAATAGAGTAAGAATCTAAATCTCAATTGGTATGAGGTACTTTTTAAAGGAAGAAGTAAAAAGAAGAATGACGAGGAAGAACAAGACGGGAAAGAGAAGAGGAAGAACATAAATAGGGGATCCAACAATTGCGTTACGAGCTAAAGGTGTTGGCCTGTTTGCGTTTTCTTCTAAGTCTGTGGCTTGTTGATCCTTTCTTTGAAGTTTTTCACCTGTTGACCCCTTTTAAAAGTTTTTACCCAGTGACTTGGACTTTTTGCCCAGGTGTGCCTTTTTTGCCTCTTATTGTCTCTCTGAAGCTTAGTTGCAAGAAACCTATGAAGCACGGGTGCTTCAAAAGGGGGGAAGTACCGGGGTCGGGTACGCTTCGGGTGCGGGTGCGGGACGGGTGCGGGTTGGGTGCGTGTCGGGTGCGGATCCCTTTTTTCCTTTTATTTCCTTTTATTTTCTGAATTTCGGGTGCGGATCGGGTGCGGATCGGGTACGGATCGGGTGCGGATCCAACTCATGGGTAAAATATATAAACTAACCTAATCGGGCAGATCAAATTGGGAGATTCTGAGAGACCAGCGGCGCCTCTTCGCAACCACCGTGACCACCGGCGACGCGACCACCTGCGACACCGACGACCACCCACGACACCGACGACCACCCGCGACTACCCTCGACCACCCGCAACCAGCCGCGACAACAAGCGACCAGCCGTGACCACCCACGACTCCGGCGACCTGCAGCGACCACCCGCGACCTCCGACGACCTCCGGCGACCACCCACGACCACCTGCGACCACCTGCGACACCGACGACCACCCATGACACCGACGACCACCCGCGACTACCCTCGACCACTCGCAACCAGCCGCGACAACAAGCGACCAGCCGCGACCACCCACGACTCCGGCGACCTGCAGCGACCACCCGCGACCTCCGACGACCTCCGGCGACCACCCGCGACCTCCGGCGACCACCGGCGACCACCCAAGAAGACGTCTAGTCACCTCCGGCAGCATTTCTCCAAAGATAAGTCTCCTCTTCCTCTCTTCTGTCTTCAAATCTCTCTTTGCTACCTTTTGTGACTTGGATGTGGATTGTCAATTGAAAGTTGGAACCAATTTATACAGTGTTTATTGTTTAACATGTGTTAAAGGCTTAAAGCAGTGGTTCAATGGTTAAAAATTGAGGGATGTTGAAACCAATTTTGCAAACTTTGATGCTATATTACCACTTTTATTATTTATATGATCTATTTGGTGGTGGTTTTTATGTATTTGATGGTATTGTGCTACTGTTGAATGGTTGAATTAAATTGCACTCCGTCTTTTTATGCACTTTTTAAGATCCAAATTGCTTAGAAATTTAATACTAATTGTACATAATAAAAAAATATATATAAAATATTTGCCGTATCCCAGCCGCACCCGTATCCTAAAATTTTCAAAAATGCCGTATCCGCGTATCCGCACCTGTATCGTATCCGCACCCGCACCGGAATCTGTGCTTCTTAGCAAGAAACTCTTAATAAGGTGACGTTTCTCTTACGAAAACTCACTTTTACGATTTCAAGTTAGGAGCTCCATGGGATCTCGTCTCAAGCTAATATGAAAACTCGATCCTGTTAGCTGGAGAGAGATGCATGTAACAAGTGAGAGAATACCTGAAAATCAAGCCCTTTTCAACTCAATTACTTGTTTCTCTCTTCCTTCAAGTCCTTAAGTCTCATTGTCTGTTGTCGCTGGTTATGTAAACTATACGAAACAAATAATAATACTCTTTCCTCATTTATTTATTCAAGCCGCCTCCCAACCTCAGATTCTTCTTGGTGCTTACGCTCCCCCGCCCCCGCTCTCGCTTTGTGCAACTAAGCTCTGAAGTGGGCCCGCCTTGGGCCTGGGTGAGGCGCCACGCAGCCACCTGAGGTTGCCTCTTGCCTTAGGTTCTCTTGGGTCGCCTTTAATGGCAATTATGCTTGAAACTGATCAGAAGTGCAGAATTGCAGATGAATTAATGTGAATGTGTGGAAGCAGGAAATTGAAAGAAACCGAGTCGTTGGCAATAAGCACACAAGTTATCCTGATGGTTGTGGTATGTTCTAGCAGCATGTGGTGGAGGCAATTTGTCCATGGATGGTTGTGCCGGGCTGCGTGTGGAGATAGAGTGTAGGGTGGTGGAAGAGGGGTGGGGGGTGGGGAAGGTGGCTGCCATTGATGCTACCCTGATTGAGAGCCGTGACAGCGTGTCGATAGAGTGGGAAGGGGCTGGTTAGTAATGCTAAACCTTTAATTCTTGAGCTTAAGTAATAAGAAAAACTCAGCCAAAAAGGTTTCTTTTAGTAAAAACTTAAGTTTGTGAATTGGTTGGCTCTCGCTCCTTGGTTCACTTTTGTGTGGTTGACTTTGGTCTGCTTCTTGTACCTCGAAAGTTTGTATACTTTATATTAGAGGTTTTAAATATTTATTCTGTTAGTACGTATGGTACCAAGGGATTTCCCCGGAACTACCCTTGAATAGAATTTCGGGTTAATTACAAAACTGTCCCTGTGGTTTATATGTTTTTGCACTTTGCTCTCCGTGTTTACAATTTTTACAATATTGTCCCTGAGGTTGACAAAGCCATTGCAAACGACTCCAAAACCCAACGTCCGTCCAAAATAGCCGTTAAAATAGTAATGTGCCTGTCATGTGCCACTTTTTTGACTAAAGTGAAGGGCAAAATTGTAACTTTAGTCAAAAAATTCTTTATCTTCATTATGGCCTTTGTCTCTCTACGATCGCCTTGTCTCTCCACCAGATGCAACCCAGATGACATGCAGGGACGTTCTCCTAGAAATCAAACAATCTCTAAACAAACCCACGCAATTAGCTTCATGGAAGCCAAATACTGACAGTTGCGATTGGAACGACGTCATATGTGACTCAACCACCAGGCGGATAACCATCCTCCAGTTCGGATGGGGCAACATCTCCGGCCAATTCCCCGCAGTAGTCGATGATCTCCCTAGCTACATGGCCCCATCCCTCGATGCCCGTTAGGACATGGTGGTCGTCGAAATCCCCAAGCTCGGCAAGGAAGCTGTCGCCAAGGCCATCAAGGAGTGGGGCCAGCCCAAGTCCAAGATCACCCACCTCGTCTTTTGCACCACCTCCAACGTCAACATGCCCGAGGTCGACTACCAGCTCACAAAGCTCCTTGGCCTACGCCCCTCTGTCAAGAGGCTCATGATGTACCAACAGGGCCGCTTCGTCGGCGACACCGTCCTCCGCCTGGCCAAGGATCTCGCCGAGAACAACGCCGGCGCTCGCGTCCTCGTCGTCTGCTCCGAAAATCACCGCCGTCACTTTTTGTGGACCCTCGGACACCCGTCTGGACTCCCTCGTTAGGCAGGCTCTTTTCGGTGATGGTGTTGTTGCCATGATCGTAGGCTCCAATCTTGATGTCTCCGTCGAGCGCCCGCTTTTCTAACTGGTGTCTGCGGTGCAGACCATTCTGCCAGACTTCGACAGTGCAACAGATGGACATTTGCGCGAATTGGGGCTCATTTCTTGTCTCTCTGTCCACATGCATTTCATGACCCAAATCATCATCTTTTGAATCACCATTTTCCTGACCTTACTCATCCTTGAATCTGCTTTGTTTCCCTGACTTATGGAGTCGATCAATTCAATTGGAACCAACTGGTGACCACTAAAATCAATAATGAATTCTAGATGCTGAGATTTAATTCCAAGCGAATTTCCATCTTCTCTGTCAAATACTCCGGTCAAAGAATCAGCAGGCATTGAATCATCCATTTCCATACTATAGTTTGCTTTGGTGGAGCTGGGTTCTTTGAAACTGCGGCACAGAAGAGTAGCTCCACGTGGAGTAAGATGAAGATGATGGACTTTTTTAACTAAAGTTATAGTTTTGCTCTTCACTTTAGTAAAAAAAAAGTGGCACATGACAGGCACGTGACTATTTTAACTGCTATTTTGGACGGACGTTGGGTTTTGAAGTCGTTTGCAATGGTTTTGTCAATCTCAGGGGACAGTATTGCAAAAATTGTAAACACGGGGAGCAAAGTGCAAAAACGTGTAAATCAAAAGGTACGGTTTTGTAATTAACCCTAGAATTTCATGTCATCACTTCTTGCTTTGTTGCTTTGAATGCGGTGCAATGACTGTGAAGTGGGGGAGATTTCTAGTGCGGGATTGTTGTACTTGAAAGGGGTGTCAAGATTTATTTGTGTTGTCAATAAGAGAAAATGAGAAGATTTGCCTCAATGGTCCAGATCGGTAGTGGAGCTATTGAAAAGGTGGCTGTTGTTCAAAGGGAGGAGGGCAGGAAGCTATGCGGCATTTGAAAGGGAAGGAATAGGATAGCTGATACAACAAAAGGAGCAAGGTAGTCGTTTGATGTTTGTCATTAGGATATAGGGTTTTAGTACTTTAGCCGCTCTAAAGTTCAATCCGTCCAAGTTGTCATAGGGGTACTCTTCTATAAGTTAGGATGTAAGAATCATTTGTTAATCATAATTAGGTTATTTCAAGTAGATTTGAAGCCTTGGGCTCTTGGTCTCTATCTCGTTCTTCCTATTCTCTTTTATTTCCCTTTCTCCCTTTTTTCTATCTGCGCCACATCAAGTAGTATCAAAGACCTCCTTGATTCGTCGGGTGTGTCTTCTACTATCTCTTCATATATTTATCTTTCTCCTCAAAGTCATCTTTCCTATCATTACCGTCCATCAGTTGAAAGAAAAACAAAATACAGCTGCAATCATCAGTTGTAGCCATCCTTGTTAGAATCCATCACGTCCATTGCCATCATCTCGCTGCGCCAGAGATCGACCTGAGATTGACCAACTTCTTCTGACTGCCAGCTACTTTTCCATTTATCATGAGTCATGGAATCGCGCAGTCATTTGCCGTTGTCGCCCCTCGATATCTAAATGGTTTTTCCAATCCTTTGCTCCGCTGTCGCTGTTAAAGAAAGTCATAATCGCTAGAAGAAGGAATTTTTCTGGGGTTTAATTGGTTGTTAGATAGACCCAACCTAGTTTTTTTGTCTACAGTCGGGTTCCATTCAATTTTCTGTGCCCAACTCATCGATTTTTTTTTGTGCTATCCAGTTAACTAACACCTTATAATATGGGGCCAAATACTTACGTCATCATCTACAGAATTAGCGGAGTTTATAACTTGTTATTAGGCTATTTGTAGTGCCTAGATTCCGAAGGGTCCTTACACGTCACTAAATCGAACCCTAACCATGTCTCGCAAGGGTACAGCAGAGTTATCTAAAACCTTCATTTAGTTACGACTTAAACCTAATTTTATCCTTAAAAAAGAAAAAAAGAGACAACCCTCCTTTGTTTGTTTACCTTCTCAACTATCAGCCCCAATTTCACTTTTTTTGTTCTCTTCAGATTCAGCAATAGTTTAATCATGAATCAAATTTAAAATTTGAGAATATATATCTCTAGAACATGGAGAAACTCGGTTCAGCCAATTACGTAATCTATAAGTGGTAAAGGACATGTTCAAGAAAATATTGCTTCTACTCGTCTGGTTTGAATTTTAAATAAACTTGTCCCGGAGATCCTATATTAGTTGATGTTGATTGAAGTGCTAGTTGAAAGTTTTTGATATCATTGTGATGAAGCCCAGAATATCCTTGTATTGAATAGTTAGAAAGTTACGTTAAATTTTTTGACTAGTCAGATGTTTATCGAAAGAGAGCATTTGCAGAAGTCAAGTTGAAGGGCACAATTAGATTGGTGGTGGTAAGAATATGAGCTAATTCCTGCAGCCATTCACCTAGGAAGCACCAACACTTCATATAGGTCAAGGTATGATGTCTGACACCTATCGACACCTTGATGCCTATCGACACCTGCGGACATGTGTTCGACACCTCTGAGTGGTATCCGAATTTATTTATTTAGTTTTTAATTTTCGGACACCATTTTGGACACCTCTTGAAGAAGTGTCGACACGCGTACGGGGCCGAAATTCATTATTTCAAACTTATTTCAGGGACGAATGGGTTTTTTAGAAATGAACTTTTAGGCCAAACCCTATTCAGATAGACCGAGCAAATGTTACCTTAATCTTTCTGTCGTCTCTTTCTCTTGTCCTTTTTTTGTTACCTAGAGCATCCAAGCTTTCGAGTCCAGACTAAGAGAGGTCAACATCTCCACTTCATTTACAAACCCATCTGATTATATAAAACGTTTCTTTCATGCCTTTGGTCCTATGTCTTTTTTCCTTGTCTCTTGTTACTGTTGAGACTCTAATCTTCATGAGAAATAATTGATGGACGATAGTGCAGGGAAGACAGTGGTCCGTGAGGGGCAGCGACATCGACGAAGGGCGGTGTTAGCGTCGGCAAAAGGCAACGCGGCATGAGATGGGGCAGTATCCGGTGGGGCAGCTTTGGCGAGGGTGAGGGGCAGTAGTTATGGGGATTTTGGCGGAGGTCGACGGCAAGGCGAGTTCTGTGACTGTGAACCATAATGTGGATTCGGGTTTGATGATGGTGGTGTTGGAGTTTATGATGATGGTGGCTGTGAGAGAATCTGGAGATAGAGATCGAGAGAGAGAGAGAGAGAGGGAGGAATGGTTGTGACAGGTCTGGAGATAGAGAAAGAAGAGGGCAATTGTGTCCCATATACTGACCACTCCTCTTTGGGGCGGTTAGACGTGAAGTATTTTAAAAAAAATAGAACTCAGCCGTCCACGATCACACGTGAATGGCCGGATGACTGTATTTCTCCTCCAGTAGATAGGGAGCTGATCCATTGCTTGCGCAGACAACTTGGGTGAAGTTGCCAGTGCTATTTGGCAGTCTATCCCCGATTTGTGGACTGTTCAGATCTTTTTTTTTGTGTTTTTCTAAGTCCATCCCTAACATAATGTAGCAGACGATATTTTGACAAAAATACTCTCGAGCTTGAGGGAAATATAGTATGCTACAGTGCCCATCCGCTACATAATGTAGTGGGTGGGCACGCAACAGTGCCTTCTCTTTTCATTTTACCAATAAAAATGTCAGTCTCCACAAGAACCCGTCCACCATCACCCACTATTCCTCAAGCTACCAAGAACCCATCCACCATCACCCACCATTCCTCAAACTCACAAAATGCACTGGTACGGTTAACATAAACTTCTTCCTCTGAGGCTAGCTCTAGGATAAACTTCTTTGTTTGAGGAAGGATGTTGAAGTTGGGATGGGGCGTGATGGCAGAAGAGGAGAGGAAGGCAGCGGCGGACGCGGGCTGGACGCGGTTATGAATTACTTTTCTTTTAAAAAAAATAATTTCGAAACATATCATTGACCATCCAACTCTACAATTTATTCATGATAATGAAAAAAGTACATTAAAATCTAAAAATGAACTTAAATATAAGCATGGAAACAGATACTTGGGACAAAATGAGAGAGAAAAAAACAAGAGTCTCCAATCCTATAATTTAAAAAAAAAATAGGAAAAGTAAAGTCTTTAAAGATCTCTAAACATGAACGAAAAGTGGAAAACCGTCGCTTAACCTGGTTAAGAAAAATAAGACAAAAATATGAGCATACCTTTGGCTTTGAGACTTTGTCTTTGTCGAAGTGGGGCTAAGAGTTTAGAAAGTACAAAATAGCTAGAAATTGAATTCTATTAGGTTAAGAGTTTGACGGTCGAGATTGTATAGACTTGTGTAATCTACTGTTTCTAATGATTAAAGGAAACAAAATAAATATTGTAACGATATATATATATATTGTAATTTATATTATATAATAGTTAGACGGGCTGGTTTTTCCCACGGGCTGGACGAGCTTGTAAAAACCTTTGTCCATGTCCAGCTCATATTTTTTACGGGCTCAAAATTTTGAGCCCACGTCCATCATGGTCACTACAAAAGTAAGTCCATGTCCATATTTTTGTGGGCTGGTACAGGTTGTCCACGGGTTGCCCGGCCCAAGTTACACCCCTAAATTAAGGTTCCAAAGCTAGACAATTAGATGGGTGGTTCTTGTGGTTGACTGAAATTGGAGACGATAGGTGGCTATGGTGTGGACGGTTAATCGATGGGTTGGCGATGTAGCTTGTGTTGAATTGATAATCGGGTGCGATGGCGTATTAGTGACCATACAATGGTGTAGCGGTGTTGAATCGGTGACGAGGTGCATCGGTTTGTGGTGGGGAATCACTGCTTTGGTTTTCTTCATCTTCTTAGTGGAGCCGTAACAGAGGAAAGAATAGGCAGTGGGTGCGTTTTGGCTAGCTGTTGCCACCGCCCATGCTTGCTGTTCAATCTCTTCATTTAGCACTAGAGAGAGTGAAAAGAACAGAGTTTGTTCAAAGGAAAAGAATTGCTGTCCGCTACAAAATGTAGGAGAAGGGCACTGTAGCGTACTGTATTTTCCTCAAGCTCGAGGGTATTTTTGTCAGTATATCATCTGCTACATTATGTGGCAGACAGACTTGAGAAAATGCATAAAAAGATCTGGATCGTCCACGAATCACGGATGGACGGCCAGATAGTGCTGACAACTTCACCCAAGTTGCCGGTGCGAGTAATGGATCAGCCCCCATATACATATATCTATATACACAAATATATAAAATAAAAATATATTAAAAAATTCAGCGGTGTCCTGCAGTGTCCAAAATCAGGTTTTTTGGAAATTGTGGTTTCCGGTGTCCCAATCAGTGTAGGTGTCGGACACGGTGTTCGTGTCTGTGCTACCCAGCCATTCACACACTTGAGGACATGGACAGTGGTACAAGCTGGTACTTTGTGCCCGCCAAATTAGAAGCTACGTGCTCATGTGGACTGTCATCGAACCTTCAGGGTTCCATGTCTGCCAAAATACATTTCAAAGTTCTTTAAGTTAGCGACACGATGGGGGGTTTTAGATTGAGGATGTAATGATTTAGCTTGGCTACTAGTAGGCTTTACAGCTTTGCCGATACAGTTCTATGTTGCTTATCAAATTGTGAAAAAACTTAGAAAAACACTCCTTTGTCGCTCCATCGACCTCCCTAACTCGGAGTGGAAAGACTTCTGTGAATCCTTCTCCTAGTAGATATTTAGATCAAGGACTGGCGAGTTCTTTCTCTACTAGACCTTTCTTTCCTGCTTTACCAAGTACTTCTACTACTTCATTCCGTGGGATAATGCTTTCACATCGCGTGGTCATAAATGTTATGGTAGTATTCATATTGCTCTCTGTTGTCGTCCTTCGGTTAATGTGCTGAAGCAAACTGTTTCTATTGTTGGCAATGATAGTCTAATAGGATCTCTTGGCACCCCAGAACCAGCACTTGCCGACGAGGTACTTTGTTCTATTGAGGTGTTCGATGGTGTCTCTCCCACTTGTGATTGCGATGATGAAAAAAAGATAACTGCTATGTTATATGGTCGTTATGTTCTATCACCAAACAAGGTGCAAAATCCAGTAATTCATTTACCATACACATATGTCGTTAGGTTGAAAAGTAACAGGAAGACATTTGTCATTCAAAACTGTCGGATCAAACACATATACTATATATGTATCGGTGATGGATCGGGTCAGGTCGACCTGTGACAGAGATTATTTTTGAAGAAAACCTATTTATAATAAAATCCTGCTGTAGACCATATAATTAAAGAAGCCAGTCACATGGGAAATAGCATGACAATGTGTCATTAAAGTCAACATAAAGGGATTAGAGCCCCTTTACCCCTAAATGACATTGCAGTAATTGCCTACACTTATCCAAATAACTTATCTTGTAAACAAGACTCTCTTCTTCATCTGCTGCTGCTTTTGCCTGGATATTTCACTGCTGCCATAGGTGCGAGCTATGAAGCACGGGTGCTTCAAAAGGGGGGAAGTACCGGGGTCGGGTACGCGTCGGGTGCGGGTGCGGGACGGGTGCGGGTTGGGTGCGTGTCGGGTGCGGATCCCTTTTTTCCTTTTATTTCCTTTTATTTTCTGAATTTCGGGTGCGGATCGGGTGCGGATTGGGTACGGATCGGGTGCGGATTGGGTACGGATCGGGTGCGGATCCAACTCATGGGTAAAATATATAAACTAACCTAATCGGGCAGATCAAATTGGGAGATTCTGAGAGAGAGAGACCAGCGGCGCCTCTTCGCAACCACCGTGACCACCGGCGACGCGACCACCTGCGACACCGACGACCACCCACGACACCGACGACCACCCGCGACTACCCTCGACCACCCGCAACCAGCCGCAACAACAAGCGACCAGCCGCGACAACAAGCGACCAGCCGCGACCACAAGCGACCACCCACGACTCCGGCGACCTGCAGCGACCACCCGCGACCTCCGACGACCTCCGGCGACCACCCGCGACCTCCGGCGACCACCCAAGAAGACGTCTAGTCACCTCCGGCAGCATTTCTCCAAAGATAAGTCTCCTCTTCCTCTCTTCTGTCTTCAAATCTCTCTTTGCTACCTTTTGTGACTTGGATGTGGATTGTCAATTGAAAGTTGGAACCAATTTATACAGTGTTTATTGTTTAACATGTGTTAAAGGCTTAAAGCAGTGGTTCAATGGTTAAAAATTGAGGGATGTTGAAACCAATTTTGCAAACTTTGATGCTATATTACCACTTTTATTATATATATGATCTATTTGGTGGTGGTTTTTATGTATTTGATGGTATTGTGCTACTGTTGAATGGTTGAATTAAATTGCACTCCGTCTTTTTATGTACTTTTTAAGATCCAAATTGCTTAGAAATTTAATACTAATTGTACATAATAAAAAAAAATATATAAAATATTTGCCGTATCCCAGCCGCACCCGTATCCTAAAATTTTCAAAAATGCCGTATCCGCGTATCCGCACCCGTATCGTATCCGCACCCGCACCGGAATCCGTGCTTCTTAGGGTGCGAGTCTCGCCTTCCATGCCCTCGCGCTTTCACCTTACCATGAAGCACGGTCCCACAAAGCTCCTGAGGTTAGGAGTGCAAATTTTTGGATCTGACTGAGTGTCATCACTCTTTGTATGTACGAATATCCTTTTCCTGCTTGGCTTTGACTCTCGAATAATTAAATACATCTTGATAGAAGCTTGTAGTATTGAGATTTCGGTGGGTGAATCAGTGAATGAAACAGATGAAACTTTTGATGCAGATTGAATGAATGCTTGTAGTCTTCTCAATGAATGGAAAAAGGTTCTCTCTCAGTGATTCCGTGCCTCTTTATGGATGATGAGCTTTTGTAGCTTTCTTCGTGAGACTTCTACCTCGTCGAGGATGGTTTTGAAGAATCGCTGGGATGCAATTCTACGCTTTTAGTTCTTGAATTATTAAGATTTTAGAGAATATATATATATATATATATATATATATATATATTATTTCTTCTTAAACGGATAATATATATGTACTATCACTCTGTCAGGTTGCATAATATTTAATACAAGCAAAGGAAAAAAAAAGAAGAAAAACCTATCAAGTTTCACCCTAAAACTTCTGGGATGATGTGGAGAAGAGCTCCCATGTTGGGGTTCTATCCTCAATGATTCACGTAATTTTTGTAGATCATCTTTAGTGCTGTTAATAGAGTTGTTGAGGCAAGCTGATATGTTCATTTGACTTGGCGTGTTTTAATTGTAATAATTTGATGTTTTTACCATTGAAATGAAGTTTCCAGGGGTTATGGTGGTTTTGGTGCACTTGGACATTCAGTTTATCATAGAGAACTTCTCCCTAGATTGGTCAAAGGCTCTTGGAATGGACCAATTAGTCACATTGCAACTAGTGGTACACATACTGCTGCTATTGCCAGATCAGGTCCGATGACGTGCATTTATTATTTTCACAATGGATTTCACCGAATTTGCTTGTTCACTGAATTTAGGATCCGAAAATTGTTATTTCCAAACGGATTCTGTACAGTGATAATACTCCACGAGGATTTTGTATGCGTCTTAACTGCTTCCATTGCCTCCCGCGCTTATGCCTAGTTCTGTCACTTGCTGAACTTGAATGAATTTTACTGCATTCCAGTTTTAACTATCGTATCAAAAAGAAAAAAAGTGTCAATTACTACCGCCTCTACAATTTGTACAGATATCGCTTTGTATATTAATGGCGTGCCTTACTGGTCCTTACCGGGCGGTATATGTCGTACTGGTTTTAAAAGGATACAGCCTAAGTACTGTCTCATTTCTGTACGAAAACCAGTACGTACCGGCCGCTACAACGTGGAATTAGTCTTGGTTTTATTGGTCGAATCATTTTCATTGTCATTTATATTGCTCATGGATAATGCACTAGAAGTGCCATTGTTGAATATGAGGATGAATGCTGGTTATTGTAGTTTTAAATATTTGGTTTTGCAGGTACGTTTTACACTGACATGATTTTTTTTGTGGTTTGTCTACTATGTAGCGGGTAGAATAGATATTTAGAAGTACTTGAAATTGTGGTAAACTGCAAAACGGTATCTTTGTCGCGTTGGTACCTGTACGTACAATTACTGGCCCCTATGCTTAGAAATTATAGTATCTATGTCAGCATGATTGTTAAGATTTTGCTTATGTACCACTGTTTATATTATTTTGAATTCTCAAATTTTGGGTAGGTGAACTTTATACTTGGGGTCGAGATGAGGGCGATGGTAGATTGGGGCTTGGTCCTGGTCGCGGCCCAAATGAGGCAGGCGGACTTAGCATTCCTTCCAAAGTGAAAGCATTAACAGTGCCTGTATCTGCCGTCTCTTGTGGGGGGTTTTTCACTATGGCGCTCACTGAGGAGGGGAAGTTGTGGAATTGGGGAGGTGATAATTCTTCTCCAGTACTGGGTGGCTTGTTTTCCCTCTTTATTATCTTTCCTGCTAATTTGAAAAAACTGAACATTACCAAGCGTAATGGTGCATTATGGTTGCTGAAGGCTTCAAATTTCTTAGAAGTACTAGAAAATTAGCGGGCGCGAACTGAAATAAAACCAAGCTCAAAGCTGCTTGACAAATTATTGACCCTGAATTCTGAAGTTTGTTAAAAGTAGAACTCTCCCCTTTTCTTGCTGTTTATATGCTCATTAGAGGTGCGTGAAATAAGCGATGACAATCAAATTCCTGTTGGAGCAACATATATTTTGAAATAGCATCAATTTTTTTTTTTTTAGATTGAGTTGATTATTTTTCTTATGCTAGGTTAAATAGACTTGTCTGTCCACTGGGGTGCCATGAAAAGCAAAATTATGCAAAAATTGTATAGATTTATTCGCTGTTGATAGGTTGTCTGGTGAATACAGATGTCTTGATAGAGCACTTTGTTTCTCTTTATCTGTAGCAAACTCCAACTACGAGCTTGGAAGAGGTGACAAGGTTGGCGGTTGGAAACCACAAGAAGTTCCTAGTGTTGAAGATATTCGTTTCATCCAACTAGCAAGTGGTGGATATCACTCTCTGGCATTGAGTGGTATGCTGATTGCAGAACCTTATGGTTTTGAACTTTGATCTTCAACTTTCTTCACTTTCCGTGTAGCTTATTGTTGTTATGGGCTCATTCTTGGACATCCAGAAAAGCTAATAAAACAAAGAGTGTAGCATCTAACTCGTTTTTTTTTTTATGTAATTTTAGACGAAGGCAAAGTCTTTTCATGGGGCCATGGTGGGCATGGCCAGTTGGGCCATTCCTCTACTCAGAGTCGGTCAATTCCCATGACTATTGAGGCCTTAGCTGATGAGAAGGTTGTTTATATTGCTTGTGGAGGTTCATCATCAGCAGCTATAACTGGTGAGATGAGTTGCTTCATTTGTTTAGATACCATCATACATGTAGTAATCTCTCACTCATCTCATCCATTTTACTTGTTTTCTTGCGATTGCAGCGTATGTAGGTAACTTTTTTTTTTGGGGATAAGTAACATATTAAAAAAAACGGCCAAAACGGCGGGGCAAAATTGGTACAAATCATCTATCTGTATACAGCAAGAAGCTGGACAAGACTAAAGCATAAGCTTAATGGTACCCTAAGCCTCCCTCCCTGCCCAACAAATAATAAGTGTAATGGATCCTTTCCTCTATTTCATATATAATTAGGAGAGGTCATAAATTGAAGTATCGTGCAAGAACCTCCTGATCAAGTTATTGCATGAATCTTTTATATGTTCAATGATGAATTCTATAATTGAGCGAAGTATGCTTCTTGCATTGTGGTGGATAAATAAGTTTTGAAGGTAGTTGGTATTCTGTCCTGAGAAAAGTTTGTGTCTACCATTATTGGCATGTGACCTGATTTATGTCAATGGTACGCATCCATGTTATTTTTGCTACAAGTGTTAACCGATGAAGGAAATCTATTTTATTAAGATATGTCCACGTGGAATAATATAGTTGCTACATACTATATACCTTCCGTTAATACCTTGTGTTATGACTCTTGTCCTTGCACTCACAATGATTTTATAAATGATGTGAATTAAATGATCCTCGTGTCATGTGTACGAATGACTTTTGGTAATATGTACAGATAAAGGGAAGTTGTACATGTGGGGAAACGCAAAGGATTGTCAATTGGGTGCTCCTAGTCTGCCGGAGGTGCAGTCATCTCCGGTTAAAGTTAACTTTCTTAGCGAGGATGATGGACTTGGGACCCATAATGTGCTCTCTGTAGCTGTGGGTGCATCTCATGCTCTGTGCTTGGTTTCAAGATCTGGTCGCTAGGGGGAGATCCTACTTGTTGAGCTAGAGACATCGCGTAAATCTTTGAGTAAAACGGGGGAGACAGTTTTTCAGTAGTCCAAGGCTGTTTTGGCAAGTAGTTGCGGTACCTAGGTGCAACATATAGCTCCTCACCTTTGCACTTTGGATGGAATGGTAGAATATGTGATCTATGGGTTTCTTTTGCTTACCCTGACTGACAGTCACAGGGTGCAGCTACGAGGATTAGGGGAGCTCATGGGTTCTTAGTGTGCAAATTTTGTACTTTTTGGGAGTTTAATGCATCTCATTAGGTTGAAAAGTGCCTTAACAAGCTAATTATTGCTTACTGCTGCACCTCTGGGGGTTTGGACGGTTGATAGTCGAGGGCTCAATTTAGTACATTAAATTAACTTTTATCGTCGTAGTTATGTGAGTTGAATTCCGTATTCCTCTGGAGACGAAGAGACTCAAAATCAGCGCAATGACAAGACAATGAATCATCGTCTAGTAAGTTCGTAGTTTTTAGTTGCTAAAAAGTAAGCATCCCTGCAGATATCCCGCCAACAGCAGTGTAACATTTTGTGAGCTCTTCAAATGTTTGGACAAAATATAATCTGCAAACATCCTACACACTAGGCTTTGCAAAGAAGAAAGGGTAAAGATATGAGCAATATATGCTTCACAAAATTGATTTTCTGTTGATGTGGTAAACTGTGAGCTGGACACTGTAACTTCACGAATATGTCACCCCATTCGGAGGCAAAGTTAGGTTAAAATATTTGCAAGAAGGAATAGTTCTTTGGTTCGTAACAAGGTGGTCTCCTGTTGTAAATGTTACCGTGAAGGATGCTGTCAAATTCACACCTGGAGGTGGTCTCACGTTGTATATTTTACAGCAGGGGTCTTGTTTCAACTTGGTATGAATAATGGAAATGAAGTTATTTTGTTTCCGTTTAAGAGGTGAATGACGTTCATTGTTAAGAGTAAGTATTGTTTGACCCAGTGCAATGGCATGGATCGGATGGCAGAGGTGCTGTATGAATAATGGAAATGAAGTTATTTTGTTTCCTTTAAGAGGTGAATGACGTTCAATGTTAAGAGTAAATATTGTTTGACCCAGTGCAATGGCATGGATCTGATGGCAGAGGTGCTGTAGATGTACTTCTATCCATGGGTTGATTATCCAATTGTGGTGAAATATTAATAAGCAGTGTTCTTGTACATACCACCGCTTATGATTTGGCGGTTAAGATCAATTTGTTAACTAATAAGACATTTTTATTGTACTCGTGTAATTATCTTTTGATTATAGTTTGTGCATTTCAGTGGTATGCCCATCACATTAAATACATGTTAGCTTAATTTTGATAGAGAATATATATATATATATATATATATATATATATATATATATATATATGTATATATATATATGGGGGCCGATCCACATCCCCTAGTGGATATTATCCACCAATTGCGGTTGGTTTTTTTCTTCCTACCCCCAACCACAACACTTTGTTGCGGTTGGTTATCTTTCACCTTTTTTTTCTTTTCTATTAAGTTTCGTGACCCCCACCTCCCAGCCGCAACACTTTGTTGCAGTTGGTTTTCTTCTTCCCACGCCCCACCAACCGCAACAAAGTGTTGCAGTTGGTTATCCCCCCCTTTTTTTATTTTTATTTTCTTCCTACTTTTCGTGGCCCCCACCCCTCAATCGCAACACTTTGTTGCGGTTGTCCTTCCCTTCCCCCTGCCTACCACGTGGCCAAACCGTAACAAAGTGTTGTGGTTGCCCTGCCACGTGGCGTCAAAATTTGGAATTTTTATGAATTTATAAAAAATAGTTAGAGCTAGATTTTGTCAAAGTACATAAAATAGACCCTAGTTATTTTTAAAAGATCTATATCAGGGAATAATTTCAGATTTTTCCGAAGACTGGAAATGGGTCAACTGATACGGGGAACCTTGTAACTTTGCAGTGTTATTTAAAATATCAAGCTAGCACGATTTCGCGCGAAACTTTTATGAGAACTCTAAGATGTTGGGAAGTTTCATTTCCCATGAATTTGCGCCATTCCGAAGTCGTTAGCTATTTTTTTGGCCGAACGGGCTTTTAAGCGCTAGATCCGGACATTGGTTCGAGATTTTTGGGCAAAAAATTTCGAAAAATACTTTTTAGATCAAGAATGAATTCAGGAAGCTTAAAATAGCATTCCAAAGCACTTTTGAGATTTTTCGATACTAGGGGTATTTTGGTAATTTGCTACCCAGAGAGGGGTATTTTGGTAATTCTATAATGTTAAGTTTTTCAAACGACTTTTTAGTCCAGAAATATAAGTAAAACACCTGAAAGGTTGTTTTGAAGTTAATTTGGGGGCGTTAGGGTGATAATGAACCCCGGGGGCATTTCAGTAATTTGTCGCTCATCAGGGGCATTTCGGTAACTTTCAAAATGCCCCCACCCCCCAACTGTCCTTTACCCCAAACCGCAACAAAGTGTTGCGATTCGCCCCCTTCCCCTACCTGCCACGTGGCCATCCCCCCAGCCCCCTTGCCCAAACCGCAACACTTCGGTAATTTGCTGCTCATCGGGGGTATTTTGGTAATTTTTCTGTCATTGTAAATTTTCCACACAACTGGAGGAAGTAATTTTTATTTTATTTAATTCTATGACTTGTTGAGAATGATATAATTTTTATTTTTCAGTTTAGGCGGGGGGGCTGGGGGGACCGCAATGGCCACGTGGGGTTTCCTATGAATGGCCTATTCGGGCACACTTTAAGGCCCAATTCATAGCTTTCGAAAAATTACGTAATTTTTTGTCACTTCTTTTTGCTCATTACATCTTAGGCACGCTAGTTAGCCCATTTGTATGAATTTCGGCAAAAAACGACACATTATTTTTTGGGGTTTCCTATGAATGGCCTATTCGGGCACACTTTAGGGCCCAATTTATAGCTTCCGAAAAATTGCGTAATTTTTTTTGTCACTTTTTTTTGCTCATTGCATCTTAGGCACGCTAGTTAGCCCATTTGTATGAATTTTGGCAAAAAACGAGACACATTATATTTTGGGATTTCCTATGTATGGCATATTCGGACACACTTTAGGGTCCAATTCATAACTTTCGAAAAATTGTGTAATTTTTTTTATCACTTTTTTTTGCTCATTACATCTTAGGCACGCTAGTTAGTCCATTTGTATGAATTTCGACAAAAAACGAGACACATTATTTTTTTGGGTTTCCTATGAATGACCTATTCGGGCACACTTTAGGGCCCAATTCATAGCTTCCGAAAAATTGCGTAATTTTTTTTGTCACTTTTTTTTTGCTCATTGCATCTTAGGCACGCTAGTTAGCCCATTTGTATGAATTTTGGCAAAAAACGAGACACATTATTTTTTGGGGTTTCCTATGAATGACCTATTCAGGCACACTTTAGGGCCCAATTCATAGCTTCCGAAAAATTGCGTAATTTTTCGGAAGCTATGAATTGGACCCTAAAGTGTGCCCGAATAGGCCATTCATAGGAAACCCCACGTGGCCATTGCGGTCCCCCCTGCCCAACCCGCAGCACTTAGGTAATTTGCAGCTCATCGGGGGGGATGGCCACGTGGCAGGCAGGGGAAGGGGGGGGGAACCGCAACACTTTGTTGCGGTTTGGGGTAAAGGACAGTTGGGGGGTGGGGCGTGGGGGCATTTCAAAAGTTACCGAAATGCCCCCGATGAGCGGCAAATTACCAAAATGTCCCCGGAGGTTCATTATAACCCTAATGCCCCAAACCAGCTTCAAAACAACCTTTCAGGTGTTTTACTTATATTTCTAGACTAAAAAGTCATTTGAAAAACTTAACACCGTAAAATTATCAAAATACTCCTCTCAGGGTGGCAAATTACCAAAATGCCCTCCAGCATCGAACAATCTCAAAAGTGCTTTGGAATGCTATTTTAAGCTTCCCGAATTCATTTTTGATCTAAAAAGTATCTTACAAACTTTTCGCCCAAAAATCCCGAACCGGTGTTCGGATCGAGCGCTTAAAAGCCCATTCGGCAAAAAAATAGCTAACGACTTCGGAATAGCCCGAATTCCTAGGGGATGGAACTTCCCAACATCTTAGGGTTCTCATAAAAGTTTCTCGCGAAATCGCGCTAGCTTGATATTTTAAATTACACTGCAAAGTTACAAGGTTCCCCGTATCAGTTAACTCCTTTCCAGTCCTTGGAAAAATCTGGAATTTTTTCCTGATATAGATCTTTTAAAAATAACTAGGGTCTCTTTCTTTCACTTTGGCAAAATCTAGCTCTAGCTATTTTTTATAAATTCGTGAAAAATCCTAATTTTGACGCCCTAAAAAATAACTATTTTTGGAATCTATAAATGTAATACCGGTCATCCGATCTCCGATTGATCTGATTTTTGTTTTGTTCCATTTGTATTTTCGTTATCTTCGATTTGAGTTTACAATGACTATTTTTGGAACGAACCAATCTGGGCGAATGCGACAAACCCCAACCCTAAATGGTCGGCTGCCAATAAAAAAGATAAAACAACATAATGGGATGCAGGCATGATGCTTCGTTATTCAAAACTTCTCTATAAGAAGTATTATCACTATTATGTTGTTAAAAAATACACTGTACTATGAACCAAAACTCAAGTTAGTGATGATTCGCTCAAGTAATCAAAGCATACATTAAAGTTAGAATGCAACAGCACAGGAAGAAGGATATCATTCACGACTTCACGTAATCAAATGCAAGTCTAGCTTTCATTTCATTATACTCCCTCAAGCATCGACCCCTTCTGTCTTGGAAATTTCTCAGCCACGTAGATTTCCATGAGTGAGGCTACGGTGCCATGGAGTCCAGAATAATTTTGTGGGTTGTTATATTAGACTCAAAGAGGGGAAACAAATAAAACTAAGAACTACATAATGCATGAAAGAAAGAGGACAGAAACGGGACATTGTTTGAAGTGTTATAGAACGCATGACCAGGAACACATGCAAAGGCAGGCCAGTGTTGCAGGTGGGGGTGGGGGTGGGGGAAAGGCGTCATCACCAACTGCATAACTTTGTTGCGGTTGGGAGAGTAATAATTCCAACCGCAACAAAGTGTTGCGGTTGGGTGCGGTTGGGGGGTAGGGGGTGGGGGGAAGGGTGTTGCGTTTGTGTGTGGTTCGGGGGTGGGGGGAAGGGTGTTGCGGTTGGGTGCGGAAGGGGGAAGGGCAACCGCAATAAAGTGTTGCGGTTTGGGCAGGGGCGGCTGGGGGGACCATTGCCACGTGGCAGGCAGGGAAGGGGGGAAGGGGGGGGGGGAACCGCAACACTTTGTTGCGGTTTGGGGTAAAGGACAGTTAGGGGGTGGGGGCCACAAAAAGTAGGAAGAAAAGAAAAAATAAAGGGAATGATCCCAACCGCAACACTTTGTTGTGGTTGGCGGGGGGTGGGGGGTGTGTGAGTGGGTGTAGAAAGAAGAAAACCAACCGCAACAAAGTGTTGCGGTTGGGTGGATATTATCTACCGGTTGATCCAGATCAGCCCCTTATATTGTGTGTGTGTGTGTGATTGTAAATATTTCTGCTTTGTGAAGCGAAATAATAATATTCTCGCATAAATGGTTTTATATTATGCCAACTGTATAAGTGTACTTGTTCTAGTTTTCTAGCTGCTTCTTCTTGTAATGACATATCTCCAGTATTTGGGTTTCTACCAGTTAAAATTAATTGTATAGTGTTTACAAAATTGTATGGATTTGGACCTAAGTCGGCCATTTCTTTTGATAGGGGCTACTTGCTCTGGGTTACTCAGTACATCTCATTTACTTGAAAAATATCTCATCCACTTATACAGTTGGCATAATATAAAACCATTTATGCAAGAATATTATTATTTCGCTTCACAAAGCGAAAATATTTACAATCAAACAATTATAGATAAATTTTTAAATAAACTACCAGATGCTTTAGGTAGGGAAATTTATGATTCAGTTAAAAAACCTCAAGCTGAGAATCCTTCGTGGAATCCCTCTTTAGGATACATCTTTGAACATGTAATATAAATATATATATATATATATATATATATATATATATATATATATATATATATACTGATCCGTTGATAGCGCTAGCAAAATAGGGTATTTTGCTAGCGCGATCTGACCGTCCATCCTGAAAGATGGACGGTCCAGATCGCGCCTTTTTCCAAAACTGACACCCGTCCGCCATACTGTCTCGCGGACGGGAGTTTTACCTTTTTGCCCTCCTCCCATGTCCGCGAGACTGTCTCGCGGACGCCTTTCTGTTCCTGACATGTGTCAGGAAAAAGGCGTCCGCCATACTGTATGGCGGACGATCTCTAGGCTGACACATGTCAAGGCCTGTCCTCTCGGTCGCCTATAAAGTCTCGGGCGTGAGCCCCGAGAACTGTCCCCTTGGTATCTGTATGGCGTCAACAGTGTCCCCTTGGTATCTGTAGCGGACGGCGTCCCTTCGTCAACTCTCTCCTGCTATAAATATTTAATCAGATCGGGGTATATATATTATTGTAGCGGACGGCGTCCCCTCTCTCGAACATCTAACCTAAAGCCGCTACCCCATCTACGGCGACCCACATCTCCGGTCACCCACATCTCCGCCGACACCACCGTCCTCCCCTCAACGCCGATCTCGATGGCTTCTGGATCGGAGACCACCTACGCCTACGATTATATTGGCAACTTGCACCTGGTAGGCAAACACTTTTTCAAAGTCATGATGCCGGGATTTGAGCATGAACTTGTAGGCTATCCCTCTTTCTCTCTTTTCTCTGTATTTTCGTGTGTTAAAAGTTTGATCTTTTGTTTTTCTTAACCAAAACTAACCTATTTTTTGTATTTTGTGTTTGGTAGGACATACCGGAAGCATTTACCAATCAATTTACAACAATTCATGATAGTGCAAGATTATATAGCCGCAAGGGGGCATGGCAGGTTGAAATCAAGCTGAAGCCCGGCCGATCCCAAAAAAAGGAATTCGCAGAGGGTTGGAACGTCTTCGTGCGCCAGCATGGCCTCGAACTCGGGGACTTTGTAGTGTTCGAACACCTTGGGTGGTGGGATTTTCAAGTTGTAATCTTTGAACGGAGCGCTTGTGAAAAGCTTTCGTACCCCATTTGTGAACCATAGTTTATTATAATAAAAAAATTTATGTTCTTGTTTATTATGTTTTCAAATTTTTTCTTGCTTAATTGTGCCTTTTTTTGTTGCCTCGATATATTGAGATCGTTGATTATGAATCGTACATTATTTTTTGGAAAAATTGAGATTGTTGATTCCGTCGCTAAAACAAGTCTTCGGGCGTCAGTTTATTAAAATAGCATTAACGTACTATGTCGCTAAAACAAGTCTTCGGGCCAATTTATTTCAATTTATTAAAACTGCATTACGGGCGCCAATTTATTCCAATTTATTACATTACGCTACATTGTATAGCTCTATATATATAGCGGATATAAGGCCCTCCGCTTAGGCCGGGTTCGGGAAGGTCGGGAACTAAATGTCTGGTCCGTGCCAACCATTTTCTGCGGTAAGTATATCCGCGATACTATATAGCGGACAGTTTGGACTAAGTGTAGAAAAAACTAAGTGTTGGAGAGGTGGAACTAAGTGTAGAAAAAACTAAGTAGTGGTATTCTGTGGGCCGTCCGCTACATAGTATAGCGGACGTAGAGAAGACAACCAAAAAAAAACTGCGGGCCGTCCGCTACATAGTATAGCGGACGTAGAGAAGACAACCAAAAAAATTCTGCGGGCCGTCCGCTACATAGTATAGCGGACGTAGAGAAAACTACCAAAACAACCAAAAGTCTAGCGTCCGCGATACTATATAGCGGACAAGGAACAGACCCGCGATACTATATAGCGGACGGCAAATATATATTGTCCAGCGGACAGCAAATATATATATTCAAACCCAAAAGAAAGTCCCCTATAACTTCTACACTCTTCTTCTCCGTTCTTCCTACTCACAAATATTCCCAGCGGCGTTGGCAAGCAGATCTGCGCAATTTCTTCATAAGAGCAGCTTTAATACCCCCCCTAATAGATCACGTAAGTTCACAAAATCAATCCTTTACATGTTTCTAATCTATAGTTGTGATCAATATTGCGTTTTATGCGTGGTTTTGATTATGCATTGAGCATGTGCTAGCGGTGATGAGGATTTATATATGTATGTATTTGTTCATGTGCTAGCGTTTGTAAAATCCGATTCCATAGTTTCAGTTGCAAAAAATGGAATTTATCCCTGGACCAGAAGATCCATCCGTGTTATACGACCAAGCCAACCATATCAGTACGCTCATATGGGATGGTGGAGTAAGATACATTATTTATCAACTTTCTTATTATTACGAACGTTGTTTTACCGTTCATTTTGCTCAAATTGTATTTATTAATAATTCGTAGGAAAGAGAACTTCTCACCACCGTAGAAGTATCTCGCGAGTTCACGAGATGGACCTTGAACAAGTCCCAGAAAAGAATACTGCGTGGAATTGGGTTTGGGATTTTCACGCATGGGCAGATCTTTCAACAGCTTGACCGGGCCTTGATAGGTGCCCTTGTTGAGAGGTGGAGAAGTGAAACGAATACGTTTCACTTCCCGCTCGGAGAGATGACGATTACCCTAGAAGATGTAGGGTTCATCTTGGGGTTGCCGGTGACGGGGCGGCCGGTAATTGCTCCTCCGTCAGACGCAACGAATAAGAGAACAGCGCGAGACTTCTTCACTTCGATACCCCAGGATCAATTTAGCACTGGTGGTATAAAGTTGAAGTGGTTGGTAGATACCTACGGGGTTTTGCCGGAAAACTATACGGGCCGTGAGCTTGTGGTGTACACAAAGGCCTTCCTCTTGTGGGTGATGGGAGCAATTTTATTCCCAACGACGTCGAAGAACACGGTCAGCGTGAAATATTTACCGTTGTTGGGTAACCTGTCGGAGGTTGGGGATTATGCCTGGGGTGCAGCGGTTCTTTCGTATCTGTACCGAGCATTGCACAAGGCAACGAGGCCCAACTCCAAAGCCATATGTGCATGTCTCTCGCTATTGCAGGTATATCATATAAATCATGTCTTCGTTATTGTGTTTTATTTTTGTTGAATCGACGATATAAATATAATTTTTTGATGTTCTCAGGTGTGGTCTTACGAACACCTTGCTCCCGGTGCACCAACGCGTAGGGATGGAACCGACAAAGTCTGGCCTCGGTTGTGTGCTTGGGAGTACAGCCGGAGGGCTAGCCACTACAAGAGGAGAGTCGATCCCCATCACAACATTACGTACTATCGAGGGGAGTTCGACCGTCTATCTCCGGGCCAAATGCGTTGGGCACCGTACATACGTTTGGCGCGACGGGTGGGAGAGTCGTTCGTCTTCACGCTCTCCGGGTTGCAGCGCACACCCCTGATCCATTTCGAGCTCGCAGAGTGGCAGCTGCCCGACCGAGCAATGCGCCATTTTGAGTTGGAGCAGGGTTTGCCAGTCGATGCCCCGGATATGAGGGTTAACAGGAACCCACCGGATGTCGGAGTGTTTGGCACCGCCAATGCGTACGAATTGTGCGCGGCCGAAATAGAGCTTTGGACTTCTTGGCAGGACACACTGGCGGCCATCGTCTCGGAGCCAGACCCCGTTATCAGCATCGATCAGTACGATGAGTGGTACTACCGCATCACGCGGAGGAGAGTAGCCCCTGTAAACTTTGAACGTGGGGAGAGGTATGCGCCTAGGGGTCAGATCGATGAGCGTATGGCATACAATCTCGTAAGTTGCCCAACAAGTCTGACTTGAACCAAATTAGTTGAATATAAATGTCTGATTGAAGTTACTTAATTTTTTATCTCTTTGGATGTAGGTTAATGCCTCGCTTGCATTCTTCCAGAAGTTGAGTGAGCGGAGGGATCTGGTGAGCGCAATGGGCGAGGATCTTTGCCAACAGGCTGCGACATTGGCTTTAGGCTGCGGGAATTTTTTGCGCCAAGCATCGGGCCAGTCTTCGGGAGTAAGCCCGGGAATGGGTTATACGGGCGTCAGCCAGGGATACGGTGATCCCTCTGGACAGGCTTCAGGGGTGAGTCAGGGAGTTGTTGGTACCTCTGAAGCGGGGATGGGACAGGCTCAAGCGTCGTGGGGCGATTACAGCGGCCCCTCCTTCAATTTGTTCCCGGAACCCCTCTCTCAAGTCACGCAAGACTTTCCTTTCGGAAACTACGGTTTCTCCGAGGCACTGCCCATTGTCCCGTGGGCGGGACCAGTTGGCGGCCCCGAAGGGGAATATCAGCCGGCCGAAGAAGGAATTGGAGGCCAATATCCCCCGATCGACCCCCGAGGGCAATATCCGAAAGGGCATCCAGCCAGGCCCCTAAAGCCGCATAAATGCGATCTAATCCGAGCCCGTTATTTTAGCGGGGCCCCCCAAGACGGAGCGTCGTATGACATGGATCACCCCGAGGGCTTGGATTACAATGCCTCTTGGACAGAGATCGCCTCGCTGGCGCCGGGATCTTGGTTAGACAGCGGTGTCATCTCGCACTACGTGCAAATTCTGAGGCGAAGGTGTCGGGAGCATCCAAACATCGGTCTGCGCGTGTTTATCTTGGATGCTTTTTTCCATCAGCTCCTAGTACAAGAGTGGCACGACTGGGGCAATGCAAGGAAGGGGAGAGGCATGGCCCAGTGGAAACCGTCCCCTAACCTACAAGCATATCTTGCTAGGGATAGTCCAGTGAGCGCAAGTGTTGCCGACGTGTTTCTAATCCCCTTTTTAGGGAATGCCCACTGGTACTTGGTTTGCTACGAACCATTACAGAGCACGGTTTCAGTCGTCGACAGTCTCTACGACGATACCGACGTGATGCCTGTGATTGATATGTACCGAGGCATAGGCCAGTTGGATGCCATGGTAAGATCCTGTTTCCTTCTTGTTGTAACTTGCATATTATAAAACTGATTAATCTTATTTTGCTAGCTATGTTTAATGCTTATTATGGTTCTCGCAGAATCTTTTTGCTGCCCTGGTCAATGGTAGGCGTCGGGAGAAGGTATCGCGCAGGCCGGTCCTCATTTTCCGATTGAAGAGGAGTAGGCCCAAGCAACATAATTCCTCGGACTGCGGCGTCTTCCTCTGCATGTACATGGATTACATTTGCCGGTCTGAGAGCCTCAAGAAGACTGTCTGGAGCGAAGAATGCATACAAGACTTTAGGTATAGGATTGCTTGGCAAATTATGAATGGCCGGCCTAGAGCTATTAGGTTTATTGTAAATCCGTGTAAGGAACATCATTCCCGCGAGAGATGATGTTCCCCAATTCACATTGTAACGTTACAACACTTTTTTAAAAAAAATTTATTGAATGCGATTGATTTTATTGACCAATATGATTTAACGGTGGGAAACCAAGTGTTGGATATCTGTCTATCTGCAGGGCAAGTGTTCAAAAAATAACCAAGTGTTCGATAATCAGTGTATCTGCGGGGCCGTCCGCTACATAGTATAGCGGACGCAGAGAAGTGAACCAAAACAAAAAAAAAACTAAGTGTTGTAGGGGGGTATTCTGCGGGGCCGTCCGCTACATAGTATAGCGGACGCAGAGAAGAGTATACTGCGGGGCCGTCCGCTACATAGTATAGCGGACGCAGAGAAGTGAACCAAGGGTATTCTGCGGGGCCGTCCGCTACATAGTATAGCGGACGCAGAGAAGAGGTATACTGCGGGGCCGTCCGCTACATAGTATAGCGGACGCAGAGAAGTAAACCAAAACAAAACAAAAAAAAAACTAAGTGTTGTAGGGGGGTATTCTGCGGGGCCGTCCGCTACATAGTATAGCGGACGCAGAGAAGTAAACAAAACAAAAAAAAACTAAGTGTTGTAGGGGGGTATTCTGCGGGGCCGTCCGCTACATAGTATAGCGGACGCAGAGAAGTGAACCAAAACAAAAAAAAACTAAGTGTTGTAGGGGGGGTATTCTGCGGGGCCGTCCGCTACATAGTATAGCGGACGCAGAGAAGTGAACCAAAACAAAAAAAAAAAAAAAAAACTAAGTGTTGTAGGGGGGTATTCTGCGGGGCCGTCCGCTACATAGTATAGCGGACGCAGAGAAGTAAACCAAAACAAAAAAAAACTAAGTGTTGTAGGGGGGTATTCTGCGGGGCCGTCCGCTACATAGTATAGCGGACGCAGAGAAGTGAACCAAAACAAAAAAAAAGTGTTGTAGGGGGGGTATTCTGCGGGGCCGTCCGCTACATAGTATAGCGGACGCAGAGAAGTAAACCAAAACAAAAAAAAACTAAGTGTTGTAGGGGGGGTATTCTTTAATACCTTAGGTTTCTAATGTTGTGCTGCGCAGTGTAGCGGACAGTGTAAGAAATCACGTATAAAAAAATGATTGTAAAGGTTATTACAAACGAGTCATTACTAAAATATTATTACAAAATGTCCGACACTTTTGATGGCTCATAAAAGATTATTACAAAATATTCAGTACACTAAAGTTCCACTGCAGCTTGTTCGTCCTCATCCTCGGCATCATCTTCTTCCCCGTCTTGCAAAGGCACTGGACTTATCCCCAGTGCCTTGTAATGGTTCCGCTTGTCGTGGTCTGTCATTTTGTTGCACAATGCACACCTTCTTAGCTTTTTTGGTTGAGTTGCCGTCTCAATAGAGCTTTTCATCCGCGTAGATCTCTTGCGGCCTTTCGTTTGCGATATAATTGGATCCGAAGGCCGGATATCATTGTCGGCTCCCTCCCCCGGCTCGTCATCTTCTGATCCCGTCGTAGGCTCGGTGTCAACCGCATTGCTGACTGAAGCTGCTTCCAATTGGTCGACGATGGGCTCTTGCTGCTGAGCTACCTCGAGGAGATGTTTATATCCGACCATTGTAGCAGCACCCTTTACGGACAAACGGGTGAACATCGTCACCAGATGATTATACCGCAACGTCTCTGATTCTTCAAAGTCAGTATACGGGTGCTCCGGAAAGGAAATGGTACCGTGCAACCTGTTTGCACCTTTCGTCCAACGTGGCAGGACGTATTTATCGGGGATTGTCCTGATATTCTTCTGTGTGAAAAACCGCAGAATGTGTCTACACAGGATGCCATGGAACTCAAACTTCTTACAAACACATGTCACCGAGTCCGTCAATGTGTCGTGGGTCACCGTATAAATTCTGCGCAGCTTCTCAGGGACGAGGTCATTCACGAGCGAATAAACCTTGTACTCACGCGACGACTTTTCTGCCACCTTATATATACTGTATCGGCCCGATTTTTGCAGCTCTACTTGGTATAGCAGGAAGATCTCCTTCGTATAGACTTTGGCACCGTTCAGCTCCAGCGGGGTCTCAAGCAACCTTCTCCTTTGCTTGTACGTGGTTGCAAAGTCTGCAGCCCTTTCTTTCACGAACAACGACGCAACCGCTTTTTGTGCTGATGTGACGAAACTCTTCAAATTGGTAGCTGTACCCACATAATTATCGAACGTGGCATTCATAGATTCACTCCTGCCCGTCGTTTTCATGCCCGCAGAAAAATGACTTCTCGTGTAAACACCAATCCATTGCTCTTTGAGCCCGTACAAGTGCTGGAGCCACTCGTTGTCTTGCAATGAGTAATCCCGAACAAGCTTTTCCCACCTCTCCTCGAATTCCTCAATCGTTAATGACTTGAGGACGCATTTGTCAAAATCCTGTTTAAAGTCTGGATACTTTGCGTACATGTGATGCAGACGTTCCGGGTATTTGTTGCTTATGTGCCAAGTGCACAAGTTGTGTCGAGTATCTGGGAAGACGGTAGCAATAGCCTTCTTCATTGCCAAATCTTGATCGGTGATGATAACAGTCGGTGCTTTGAAGTTCATTGCTTCCAGCCACACCCTAAACAACCATTCAAAAGAACTCTCGCTCTCGTCCCTTAACAAGGCGAACCCGAACAGGATGGAGTGATAATGATGATTGACGCCCGTGAAAGGAGCGAACGGCATCGAGTACTTGTTGGTACGGTATGTGGTGTCGAAAGTCACGACATCCCCAAAATGCTTATAAGCTAGCCTCGAACGACCGTCGACCCAAAAAATTGTGCTAACTCGATGCTCGTCGTCAAGTTTATAGTCGAAGGTAAACTGCGGGTCCTCCATCTGCATCCGTTTCAATAGGCTCATTGTCGCTTGCGCATCATTGAGGTCATACGCGGCTCGTCTATGGGTTCGGACCGCGTTACGAACGTCTGTCGTGTTAAAGTTTAAATTTTGAATTCCCCCAGCCTGTTCAGCAAGAACATTAATCATGTCGGTAGGTCCTAGCCGCGCATCGCTCATTGTGTGAATTAGGCTCCTCGCGACCTTACCCATCTTCTTGTGTTGATGCATCTGACTCACCTTAGAAGGGGTTACTAACGGGTGATTGTGTGCCAGTTCCAGGCTGGTAATAAGCCAATGATCTTGTTTGGCTTTATAGCTTACGAACATCTTGACCTGGCAATTCGTGCGCGCAAAGCAATCCCGTCTTCTCCGCGCATACCCTATTTCGTCATCATCACTGTCATCGTTGCCTACGCGTGTCTCATTTTGCACTGGGTTTCTGCCCCTATGACACTCGTATAAGCGAGAGCATATCCTTTTCGATACGCTGCTTGTTCTTGTAGTTTTTATTCTAATGCCAAAACCAACCCTCAATGAATAAGCTCGAAAACATTCTCCAGCTTCTTCCAACGTTTGAAAGGTTCGTCCTAGATACGGATCACTAGCATCTACGGGGGTGCTGGAGCTCGACACGAAATCAGACATTGTGAAAAAGACCTATGTAGAAATAGAATACGCTTATTATCTCAAAATTATCTTGACGATTAGACCGATTTAGGATACCATATACATAATCTCAAAAGTGTCTCCTATTTTGCTAATTATATATTTACTGAACATAACAAATTAAAATTACTAAGATAAACGGTAGCAAGATCACAAACTTTACCTTGCTTGAGTGATGCTTGAACCAAGTGTGTTACTCCAAGAAAAGCTTGAAGGGTGCTGAAAATGGAAGCAAGTGAATCTGAAAGCCCCGCAAAAATTTTGCTGAAAGAGCCGAGAATTAGGGAGACTTTCTAGGCGACCGACGGGACAGTTCTCGGGGCTCACGCCCGAGACTTTATAGGCGACCGAGAGGACAGGCCCTGACATGTGTCAGCCTAGAGATCGTCCGCCATACAGTATGGCGGACGCCTTTTTCCTGACACATGTCAGGAACAGAAAGGCGTCCGCGAGACAGTCTCGCGGACATGGGAGGAGGGCAAAAAGGTAAAACTCCCGTCCGCGAGACAGTATGGCGGACGGGTGTCAGTTTTGGAAAAAGGCGCGATCTGGACCGTCCATCTTTCAGGATGGACGGTCAGATCGCGCTAGCAAAATAACCCCATTTTGCTAGCGCTATCAACGGATCAGCTCCCATATATATATATATATATATATATATATATATATATATATATATATATATATATATATATATATATATATATATATATATATATGTGGGGGAGCTGACCATTGATAGCGCGGGCAAAATAGAAAAAGTTGCCAACGCGATGCGGTCCAGATCCTTTTTTTTTTTTTTTTTGAGTTTGTTAGCCGTCCGTTACACAGTGTAGTGGATAGAATTTTTTTTTACCAAATTGCTCCCCCGTGTTGTCCTTTACACAATGTCGCTGATAACTTTTTGACTGACAATTATCACATCAGTCCACATTCCCTCCACGACTGTTACGATAGTCTTGTCCCCCACGACTATTACTTTATCCTTATCTCTACTGTCCGTTATATTATGTAGCAGACGAGCGTTTTAAATAAATGCTGTCCGCTACTTAATGTGGCAGATTATCTTTACTGTCCGCTATACTATATAGCGGACGGTCCATATATATACACAAAAACCTAACTTCGAAACTCTTCTCCATTCTTTCTTCTCACAAAATTTTCCAGCGACGTTAGCAAGCAGATCTGCGCAATTTCTTTCCAAGAAATCCTTTAATCGTCTAATTAATCACGTGAATTCATAGATCAATTTTTATTTGTTCATGATCTAGAGTTGTGATGAGCATTGCATTTTATGCATGATTTTGATTATGTATTGAGCATGTGCTAGCGTTGATTATATATATATATATATATATATATATATATATATATATATATATATATATATATATATATATATATATATATATATATATATATATATATATATATAGCTGATCCGTTGAGAGCGCTAGTAAAATGAGTTAAGTTGCTAGCGTGATCTGGCTGTTCATGCGCGATCTGTGAACGGTCCAAATTTTTTTTTTTGGCGTCTTTTTAAGTACGTCCGCTACATTATGTAACTGATAATTTTTTGACAAAAATACCTTCTAGCTCCATCCGCTACATTATGTAGCTGACAGAGGCAGTATTTTTTTTTTCTGACTCTTTCTCTTCTCTCCTTTGATTAATTTTCTGATATGTTTGATGTTTCTCTCTCTCTCTCTCCCATCAATGTCTGACTCTTTCTCTCTCCTTTCTCTCATCACTTTTTTATTTTCTCTCATCCTGCTCTCCCCTCCTAAAAAGTGGTGAGAGAAAGAGTCAGACATTGATGGGAGAGAGAAACATCAAACATGTTAGAAAATAAATCAGACAAAGGAGAGAGAAGAGTCAGAAAAAAGTACTACCTCTGTCTGCTACATAATGTAGCGGATGAAGTTGGAGTATATTTTTGTCAAAAAATTGTCCGCTACATTAAAAAAAATACAAAAAAAGATCTGGATCATCTACAGATCGCACGTGGACGGTCAGATCGTGCTAGCAACTTAACCCATTTTGCTAGTGCTCTCAACAGATTAGCTCATTTATATATATATATATATATATATATATATATATATATATATATATATATATATATATATATATATATATATATATATATATATTAAGTTCGTCCTCTACATTATGTAGCGGACAATTTCTGGACAAAAATACCCTTCAGCTCCTTCCGCTACATTGTGTAGCAGACGAGTTGACATTACTTTTTCTCTCATTCTCTCTCCTTTCAGTCATTATTTTTTGACATGTTTGTCTCCTCTCTCTCCCATCAATTTTCTGACTCACCCTTTCTCTTCCTCTCTCCTTTCTCTCACTTTCATCTCTCTCTCTCTCTATTTATACTCTTTGCCGGCGATCTTGTCTGCCGTAAAGAGAATCAAATCGGAGACCCGCAAGATCTGAGCCGGAGCGGAGTTTGAATCGGAGGAACATGTATTGAAAAGCGTTTTTTGATTTACTAGCTTTTTAATGAGATTGCCGGAAATCGATTTTCTGGCTGTTGACGGCGGCGAGTTTGGTTCTTTTGCGGATATTTAAGGCGGCGAATGGATTATTCCCTGTTCATACCGCTGGATCTTTGGAACCAGGTCTTTACGGATATCAATGGCGTAAATTAGGGCTTTGGTTGCGGCGGCGAAGCTGAAGAAGTTGTGATCTGAATCTGACCTTTGCAATGGACTTGCGCTAGAATGCGTATCTTGCGTTGTTGATGGCAAAAGACATTGTTTTGGATCTATCTACTCATTTCAACATTTACTGCTAGAGTGGCGCGATGTTCTTCGGTGTTGATGACAGTTGTGGGTTTGTCGATGGCAAAAGACATTGTTTTGGATCTGCATATTGCAAAGATAAAAGACATTGCATGATTGAAAATATAGAGAACCCAGAACATTTAACACAGAACCAGTTAATTTGGTTGTGGCAATTCATCCGCTACATAATGTAGCGGACGCAATGAGCATTGATGACAGAAAGAGAAATGAGAAAGGACATGGACATTGATGACAGAAAGGAAGGAGAGAGAGAGAGAGAGAGAGAGAGAGACAAATATGTTAGAAAAATAATGACTGAAAGGAGAGAGAGAATGAGAGAAAAAGTAATGCCAACTCGTCCGCTACACAATGTAGCGGACGGAGCAGGAGGGTATTTTTATCCAGAAATTGTCCGCTACATAATGTAGCGGACGGAATTAAAAAAATGCAAAAAAAAAAAGATCTGGACCGTCCACAGATCGCCCGTGGACGGCCAGATCGCGCTAGCAACTTATCCTATTTTGCTAGCGCTTTCAATGGATCAGCTCCCTATATATTTATTGCGTATTATTTATTCATGTTCTAAGGCTGGTAAAATCCGACTCCGTGTATGTATATATATGCATTGACCATGTGAACTTATGTGAGCATGTGCTAGCGTTGGTAATTTGCGAGCGTTTGGTAAAAGCTTCCAAAGTTGACGTTTTTCATAATTTCAGTTGCAAAAAATGGACTTTAACCTGGACCAGAAGATCCCTTTGTATTATACGACAAATCAAACCATATTAGTACGCTCATATGGGATGATGGAGTAAAATACTTATTTTATTAACTTTCTTCTTCTCACGAATATTGTATACCCTTTGCTTTGCTTAAATTGTAGGGCTAATTATACCTATGTCCCTGAGGTTATGGTGTAATTACAATCAAGAACACTAAGTTTTAAAATGTAACATTTCGTGACCAAACACTTTTAAAATGCATCAGCCGTGTCCATACGTCAGGGTTCCATCCAAAAAGTGTACTTTTCATCATTACGTATTTTAAAAATAGCAATACTGCCTTTGTACAGTATATCCTAAATAATTTTTATAATTTTCAAATTAAATCTTAATTTTTTAAAATTAGGGTTTGCAACTAATTTGAAAATTAAGCTTTTGAAATCCTAAAATTAGGAGGATTTGAAACCCTGATTTAAAAATTAGTGTTTTGAAACCTTAAAATTGGAGTCAAAATGGCATTGGAAAGAAAATAACATTCTAACTCAAGGGCAATAAGGTCATTTTATTAAAACCGTTAGGTTTTTTAAGATTCCGTCTGGTCAATGGACACATGTGTAACTTGTCCAAACTATTATCCTTACCTGTAATTACACTCTAACCTTAGGCACATAGGTGTAATTAGCCCTAAATTGTATTTATTAATTCGTTGGAAAAAGTACTCCTCAACACAGTAGAAGTATCCGATAATTTCGGACTCTGAAAATTGAACAAATACCAGAAAAAATTACTATGTGAAATTGAGTTTGGGGTTTTCATGCATGGGCAGATCTTTCAACAACTTGACCGGAACTTAATATGTGCCCTTGTTGAAAGGTGGAGAAGTGAAATGACGTTTGGCAATTATCCTAAAAGATGTAGGGTTTATCTTAGGGTTACCGGTGATGGGGCGGTCAATAATTGCTCTTCCGTCAGAAGCATCAAATAAGAGAGCCGCTAAGGACTTCTTTAGACAGATACCTGAAGATCAATTTAGAACTGATGGGATAAAGTTGAAGTGGTTGCCAGATACCTACAAGGTTCTGCCGGAAAATTACATGGATGAGATGCTTGTGTTGTACACATATGATTTCCTCTTATGGGGGCAATTCTATTCCCAATGACGTCGAAGAATACGGTCAGCGTCAAATATTTATCGTTGTTGGGTAATCTGCAAGAGGTTGGAGAGTATGCCTTGGGTGCAATAACTCTTGCGTACCTGTACCGATCATTACACAACGCAACGAGGCCCGACTCCAAAGCTATATGTGCATGTCTCTCACTATTGCAGGTATATCATATAAATCTTGATTACGTTATCGATATTTTTTTATTAGTCGGTGGATAATAAGTTTTGACTATACTATATATAATTTGTGTTTGTTCTCAAGTGTGGTCTTATGAACACATTGCTATCGGCACACCCAACCATAAGGATGGAACCAATAATGTGTGGCCTCGGTTGTGCACTTGGGAGTACAGTCGGAGGCTGAGCCACTACATGCAGAGAGATGATCCCCATCACAACATTACGCTCTATCGGGGGGAGTTCGACTCGTTATCTCCGGGCCAGATGCGTTAAGCACCGTACAAGCGTTTAGAGCGATGGATGGCAGAGTCGTTTATCTTCACGCTCTCCGGATTGCGAAGCACACTCTTGATCCACTTCGAGGTTGTGGAGTGGCAGTTGTCAGATCGTGCAATGTACCATTTTAACTGCCTGCAGGGGTTGCTAGCCGATGCTCCAGATATGATGGTTAACAGGAACCCACCGGGTGTCGGACGATATGGCAAGGTGAATGCGCACGAATTGTACGCATGAAAAATTGAGGTTTAGAGTTCATGACAGGACACGCTGATGGCCATTGTGTCGGAGCTTGACCCCATGATCAACATCGAGCAGCACAACGACTGGTACTACCGCATCACGCAGAAGAGAGTGGTCCCAATAAGGTTTGACCGAGGGTAGAAGTACCACCCTAGGGGTCAGATCGATGAGCGTAGGGCATACGATCTCGTAAGTTTCCCAACCAATGATTTTAATTGGATTTAATGATTCTTGTTATACATTCAATCTTTTTTGTTTTGTGGTTATGCTTATTATCTCTTTGGATGTAGTTTAATGCCTCGTCGGCTTCTTCTAAGAACTGAGAGAGCAGAAGGATTTGGTGGATGCCATGGGATTGGAACTTTGCTAACAGGCTGATGTATTGGCCCAAGGTTGCGGGAAGTTTGTGTGCCATTATACGAGACGCCCTTCGGGCTTCAGCAATTACAGTGGCCCCTCGTTTTCTTTGCTTCTGGACTCGGAACCACTCCTCTTTCTCAGAGTCAAGTCATACAAGCCTGGCATTTTGCAAACATCAATCTCTTCGAGTCAATGCCCATCGTCCCGTGGGCGGACATTTCGGCCCTCCCGGAGGGCAATATCAGCCGGTCGACCCCTCGGGAGGGCAATATCCCCTGTTCGCCCCCCTGAAGGGGAATATCCCCCTATCGACCCGCTCGGAGAGGGCAATATCAGTTAGTCGCCCCCCCAAGGGAAATATCCCCTGGTCGACCTTCCTAGAGGACAAAATCCCCCGGTCGACCCGCTGACTTATTGTAAAGGGCATCCTTTAAAGCCTCTACAGCCGACAAAATCCCTGCAAATCCACCGGCGTTACTTTAGCGGGCCTTCTCGGGACAAAGCGTCATATAATATGGATTGCCCAAATGGTGTGGATTACAGTTGCTCAAGGGACGAAATGTCCTCCCTAGCTCTGGGGGCTTAGTTGAGTGACAGTGTGATCACTGCCTACGTGCAGATTCTGAGGCTAAGGAGTCAGGCCACCCAGAATGTGTATCCGCACATTTTTTTGATGGATGCATTTTTTCATGGCATTCTCGTAGGTGAATGGCAGGCTTGGGTCCAACGGAGGAGGAAGAAAACCTTAAAATAATGGAAACAGTCCGATGCGCTGCTTGCATTTCTTAATGGGGATAGTCCGGTGAGCGCCCGTGATGCGGACGTGTTCCTAATACCATTTTGCGGTCACAGCAACCACTGGTACTTGGTTTGCTCTGAACTAACTCAGAAGATCGTATCAGTCCTCAACAACCTCCACGACGATACCAAAGATATGCCCGTGAAGCAGCTTTTCAAATACCAGTGGATGCTATGGTAATTTTACGATTGTTGTTTAATGCTTATTGTAATTTACGTCTTGTAAATGTTAACTCGTAGCTTATGCCGTTTTTTATTTCTCCACAGAATTTGATATGTGCCATGGTCCACTCTCTCCGCGAACTAGAAGTACCAGTGAGTCCGAAGCTCAAAGTTTGAGTGAAGAGGAAGAGGCCCAAGCAAGCTAATATCTTGGACTGTGGCGTCTTCATCTGCATGTACATGGACTATATTTGTCGGGTTGAGAGCCTCAAGGCGGCCGTCTGGAGCTAAGCAGAAGTAGAAGCCTTTAGATATGGAATAGCTTGGCAAATTTATAGAGGCTGGCCTAGAGCAGTTAGGTTTATTCTACATCGGTCTAATGACGAGAATCCGGTTCAAGATGAGGCCCAATGATGAATTTCTTGTAAACGATTATTTTTAAGACAACAATTTTATTTTAAATACCAATTTAATGGAAGTTCGATTGAGACATGTATTGTGGTGTGGTGGTTTATTTGTGTGTTGTGGATTTTTGATGGTGGTAAGACAATGTTATGGTGTGGTTTTTTTGCCTTCATTGAGACAGGTTGATGGTGGGAAAGACAATAAATGCCTTTGGAGCCAGATTGACACACTGTCCGCTACATAATGTAGCGGACGGTCTAAACCTCCAAAAAAACTAATTGTTCAAGACTGATGTTTCTGTTAGGCCGTCCGCAATATAGTGCAGCGGACAATCTAAAGAACCAAAAAACTTAAAAAAAAAATCTAAGTGTTGAAGTCTAATGTATTTGCTGCGCCGTCTGCTAGATTGTATAGCAGACGGTCTAAACAACCAAAAAAAAAAATAAGTGTTGAAGAATGATGATTCTGTTAGGCCGTCCGCAACATAGTGCACCGGACAGTCTAAAGAACCAAAAAACTTAAAAGTAATCTAAGTGTTGAAGTCTAATGTTAGGTGCCTTAAAACACCAAAAAAAAAAATTTAAGTGTTGTTTTTTGCAGCGCCGTTCGCTATGTAGTATAGCGGACGGTCTAAACAACCAAAAAAAAAAACTAAGTGTTGAATGATGATGATTCTGTTAGGTCGTCCGCAACATAGTGCAGTGGACAGTCTAAAGAACCAAAAAACTTAAAAATAATCTAAGTGTTGAAGTCTAATGTTAGGTGCTTAAAAAAATTCTAAGTGTTGAAATGTAATGTTTCTGCTGCGCCGTTGCTAGATAGTATAACGGACGGTCTAAACAGCCAAAAAAACTAAGTGTTGGAGATTGATGTTTCTGTTAGGCCATCCGCAACATAGTGCAGCAGACAGTCTAAAGAACCAAAAAATTAAAAAAATCTAAGTGTTGAAGTGTAATGTTTCTGCTGCGCCGTCCACTGAATTGTATAGCAAACGGTCTAAACAACCAAAAAAACTAAGTGTTGGAGATTGATGTTTCTGTTAGGCCGTTTGCAACATAGTGCAGCCGGCAGTCTAAAGAACCAAAAACTGCAACAGGTAGTCCGCTATACTATGTAGCGGACGGTCCCAAAAAACCAAAACACTTAAAGTCGAATGTTAGGTGCCCTAAAGTGCCCTAAAATACCAAAAAAAACTAAGTGTTGAAAATTGATGTTTCTGTTAGGCCGTCTGCTACATAGTAAGCGGACAGTCTAGAAACCAAAAAACTTAAAGAGTCGAATGTTAGGTGCCCTAAAACACCAAAAAAAAAAAGAGATTTCATGGCTCACAAAAGATTATTACAAAAAAATCACACAAAAAATAAAAATAAAAATGAGACTTGATGGCTCACAAAAGATTATTACAAAAAAATTATTACAAAACGTCCAACAGGCTTGATGACTCATAAAAGATTATTACAATAAAAATTCATTAGACTAAAGGTCCACTGCATCTTCTTCTTTCTCATCTTCGGCATCATCTTCTTTCTCGTCTTCCAAACCCCCTGAACTTATCCACAGTGCCTTGTAATGGTTCCGCTTGTCATGGTTAGCCATTTTGTTGGACAATGCACACCTTCTCAGCTTTTTAGGTTGAGTTGCTTGTTCAATAGAGCTCTTCATCCGCATAGATCTCTTGCGGCCTTTCGTTTACGATATAATTGGATCCAAAGGCCAGATATCATTGTCCTCTTCCTCAACTGGCTCATCATCTTCTGATCCATGTGTAGGCTCAGTGTCAGCCCCATTGCTAACTGAAGCTACTTCAAATTGGTCGACGATGGGCTCTTACTGCTCCGCTATCTTGAGGAGATGTTTATACCCAGTCATTGTAACAGCACCCTTTACGGATAAACAGGTAAACATTGTCACCAGATGATTATACCGTAACGTCTCTGATTCTACAAAGTTAGTATCGGATGCTCCGGAAAGGCAATGGTACCGTACAACCTGTTTGCGACCTTCGTCCACCGCGGCAGGACGTATTTATCGGTGATTGCCTTGATATTCTTCTGGCTTAAAAAGAGCAGAATGTGTCTACACAGGATGCCATGGAACTCAAACTTCTTGCAAGCACTTGTCACCGAATCCGTCAATGTGTCATGGCTCACTGTATACATTATGCACAGCTTCTCAGGGACGAGATCATTCATCAGCGAATAAACCTTGAACTCACGTGTAGACTTTTCTACCACCTTGTTTAAACTGTATTGCCCCAATTTTTGCAGTTTTACTTGGTATTGCATGGATAGCTCTTTTGTATAGACTTTTGCGCCGTTCAGCTCCAACGGGGTCTCAAGCAACCTTCTCTTTTGTTTGTACGTGCTTGCAAAGTTTGTAACCCTTTCTTTCATAAATAGCGAGGCAACTGCTTTTTGGGTAGATATGGCAAAACTCTTCAAATTGGTAGCTATACCCACATAACTATCGAACCAGACATTCACAGATTCACTCCCGCCCGTTGTCTTCATGCCCGCATAAAATTACCTTCTCCTAAAAATGCCAATCCATTGCTCTTTGAGCTCATTCAAGTGTTGGAGCCACTCGTTGTCATGTAATGAGTAATCCCGAACAAGCTTTTCCCACCTCTCTTCAAATTCCTCAATTGTAACGACTTAACAACGTACTTTTCAAAATCCTGTTTAAACTCTGAATACTTTGTATCACGTGATGCAGACGTTCAGGGTACTTGTTGCTTATGTGCCAGGTGCACAAGTTGTGTCGAGTATCTGGGAAGACAGTAGTAATAGCCTTCTTCATTGCTAAATCTTGATCGGTGATGATAACTTTGGGTGCTTTGAAGTTCATTGCCTCTAACCACGCCCTAAACAACCATACAAAAGAACTCTCGCTCTCGTCCCTTAACAAAGCGAACCCAAACAGGATGGAGTGGTAATGATGATTGATGCCTGTGAAAGGAGTGAATGGCATTGAGTACTTGTTGGTACGGTATGTGGTGTCGAAAGTCACGACATCCCCAAAATGCTTATAAGCAAGCCTCGAATGACTGTCGACCCAAAAAATTGTGGAAACTCGATGCTCATCGTCAAGTTTATAATCGAAGGTAAACTGCGGGTCATCCATCTGCATCCGCTTCAATAGGCTCATTGTGGATTGAGCATAATTGAGGTCATACGCAGCTCGTCTTTGGGTTCGGACCGCGTTACGAACGTTTGTCGTGTTAAATTTTAGGTTCTGAATTCCCCCAGCCTGTGCAGTAAGAACATTAACAATGTCGGTAGGTCCTATCCGCGCATTGCTCATTGTGTGAATCAGGCTCCTTGCAACCTTACCCATCTTCTTGTGTTGATGCATCCGACTCACCTTAGAAGGGGTTACTAACAGGTGATTGTGTGCCAATTCCAAGTTAGTAATAAGCCAATGATCTTGCTTGGGTTTATGGCTTACGAACATCTTGACCTGGCAATTCTTGCACGCGAAGCAGTCCTGTCTTCTCCGCGAATATCCTATTTTGTCATCACTGTCATCATTACAGACGTGTGTCTCATTTTGCAGTGGGTGTCTACTCCTATGACACTGATAATTACATCCAAAAAAATTTATATATCCATCCAAAAAAAAAGAAACTTCATTATTCAACCCATAAAAAAAACTTCACCATTCACAACTTATCTTGCTTAAAGCAAGTGTTACTTGAAGCTTGAAGGGAGCTAAAAATGGAAGCAAGTGGATCTCAAGTAGATAAAATGAAAAAAAAAAGATGGGAATTAGGGCACTTTGGGGTATATCTGCCATGTGATCCGCCACACTGTGTAGCGGACGACAGTCGTGGGGACAAGATGTGACATGTGGACAGGATGTGACAATTGTCAGGTAAAAAGTTGTCCGCCACACAGTATAACGGATGACTTTTTGCCTGACAATTGTCAGGGACAAAAAGTTATCCGGGGCACTGTGTAGCAGACGACATGGGGGGCAATTTGACAAAAAATTAGTGTAGCGTAAGGCTGACAAACTTTTAAAGAAAAAGGATCTGGGCTGTCCATCCTTTCAGGATGGATGACCAGATCGGGTTGGCAACTTCTCCTATTTTGCCTGCGCTATCAACAGATCATATATATATATATATATATATATATATATATATATATATATACATATATATATATATATATATATATATATATATATATATATATATATATATATATATATATATATATATATATATATATATATAGCTGATCCATTGCTCGCGTTATAACTTGGGTTAAGTTGTTAGCGCGATCTGGCTGTCCACGCGCGATCTGTGGATGGTCCAAATCTTTTTTTGCCTTTTTTTTAGTCTGTTCGCTACATAATGTAGCGGACGATTTTTTGACAAATATACCCTTCAATCCCCAATTATATCTGTCTGCTACTGTCCACTACATAATGCAGCGGACAAGAAAAAAAGAATTCCTTTTACTTTCTGGAAAAGAGAAGCCAAGCCGTATGTCAGATCTGAAAAAGAGAGACAACCTTTTTTATTTTCTCTCTCTTCCTCATCTCTCATGTTCTCCCTCTCCCTTGTACCCATTCTCTCTATCATATTATGAACATGTTAGATCTGGAAAGGAGGCCATCATGGCTGGAGGTAGCTGGGGGAGGGGAGGGTAGATGGTGGGCCCACAGTAGCACGGCTGCGTCTTGCATGACCGCTTCTTACGATGGTGGGTCGTCGCCTTCTTCTACCACCGCGACGAGCTCTCAATCACAAAAGTGCTACTGTCCGCTACATAATCCAGCGGACAAGAAAAAAAGAATTCCTTTTACTTTCTGGAAAAGAGAAGCCGTATGTCAGATCTGAAAAAAGAGAGACAACCCTTTTTATTTTCTCTCTCTTCCTCATCTCTCATGTTCTCCCTCTCCCTTGTACGCATTCTCTCTGTCATATTATGAACATGGTAGATCTGGAAAGGAGGCCGTCATGGCTGGAGGTAGCTGGGGGAGGGGAGGGTAGATGGCGGGCCCACAGTAGACGTCTCACGGCTGTGTCTTGCATGACCGTTTCTTACGATGGTGGGTCGTCGCCTTCTTCTACGACCGCGACGAGCTCTCAATCACAAAAGAGCTGAAGGTACTAAGGGTCTAAGACGTGCCTGGTGCTTTTCTGTCTCTGCATTTTGTGTGAGGGAAAGGGAATAAATTTCCCAAATTTATTTGGGTCAGCCCTCCAGCCAATTATCTTAATCTTGTTAGGAACCTTCAATTCGGTTTCCACATAAAGCTCTTATCCTGCTTCTTACCTGAGCTAGATTACCCTATTTTATCCATTCTTTGGTTGTTCGTATAAGCCTATGCATCGGCAATGGAAAGTGATAAGTACCACTGAAGTGCCAAATAAGTTTTAAACCCGTTTCCAAGGGAACTTATGGGAATATGGCTTTCATTAGACGAGCTTCACTAGGCCAGAAAGTACCATTTGACGATCAACTAGCGTCGTTAATTTCCAATGCTTCATAAGACTTTCAGTTGCGGCTGATTTTTTTTGTCTTCTTTTTTAATGTAAGATATCCAAGAACTTCATCAATAAACTGGGAATAATAATAATACAAAGAAGACTTTGGTAACAGAGATTGTTCCCAGAATGCTTTTTAGGATGAAGAAAGGGACACCGCTTTTGAGATGAAAGAAGACTTTGGTAACAGAGCTTGTTCCCAGAATGCTTTTTGAGATGAAGAAATGGACACTGCTTTTGAGATGAAAGAATTGACATTGGTACAGAGCTTGTTCCTAAAGTTGCCATCCGCTACATTATGTAGCGGACAAGCACTATATTTCTGTCAAGGGTATATTTGTCAAAAAAGTCGTCCTCTACATTATGCGGACGAACTAAAAAAAAGGCAAAAGAAAGATTTGAACTGTCTATAGATCGCGCGTGGACGACCAGATCGCACTGACAACTTAACCCAAGTTTCCAATACGAGCAATGGATGAGCTCCCTATATATATATATATATATATATATATATATATATATATGGCTTAAAAAAGTTACCAACAAGACTAAGTAACAAGATAAACATGCGGTGGTGCTTTTGTAAGCATATGTAATCCACTGATAAAAGTATAGGATCAATACATTATTGCATGAGACATTTATATAACGTTTAATCAACATGACTAAATATGACAGCTCAAAACCATGAATCAAATTGTTGAATGAATTTAAGAAAATTAGTTGATAAACATGCTTGCTATTTTTGGATACTTTTTGCCAGATTTAGTAAGGATAAGTTGAAGACTAACTTAATTTCAACATAACTAGTATCTTTTTAGATTTTATATGTAATTCAATTTTTTAGGTATCTATTTTTTTCTTTTTACATAAGAGAGCGTTTTTAGGTATATAAAAGTTACAATAAAGTCATAATATGGTATATTATTAAGATATAATTTAGAATGCTTAAAAGTTTAAATACTCATAATATAAGAACACCATAGAAAAGGATTTGTTTCAAACAATTTTCTCAAAATTAGTTGAATTTAACTCATGCTTTATCCACCATATTATTAATATCTTTACTTATGTTGATTTGCGAGAGCGCATACTTTTGCACTTTGCATGCTTGTCCGTACTTGATTTTGTGGCTAAAGGTAAAGTGACAATATGGTGTAAAAATAGACTTTCTCTACATTTGTTTTTAAATATCTCATGGTTTTAATTCATATCTTTTTTTTCCCTGATACATTTGATTTGAAATTTGCATACGATTATGTTTTCACATTTAACTAACGCAACTGAATAAGACAACACAAAACTTTAGAATAAGCAAATAATTGACCAAAATTTAACCATCATGTTTATTGAAATAGATTGCTATTTGAATGTACCAAGGTTACCAGTCGAGTTGGAATTCTGGCTTAACCATAATATAGCTCACTTTTATTTTTTTACATAATTCTATATTACATGTATATTCATATATATGTTTTTCTTTCATGTTATAGATTGTTTTTACAAAACTAATAATCAAAATAAAATTGTAAGTTTGTATATTGCTAATATATAGAACTTTAAAGTGCTTAAAAGTTGAATTAGTAGCAAAATAGGACACCGTTCGAAACAAGATTGGTTCATATTTTCTTTGATATAAAGTTATTTAATATAGCTCATGCTTTGTCATCTATAATTTGTAGAGCCTTTGTGGATTATAAGTGTTAGATTTATGGAAGTGTCTATGGATCTCAAAGCTAACGTTAGCGCATCAACACTTCAAACCTTATTTCTTGACTAAAAGATAACAAATTCGCACTATTGAAACTTTTAACGAACAAAGCGCGATGTATAAAATGAACTTTGCTAGATTTCTTTTCAAAGGTCATAAAGTTTAATATTATATGATATTTTAAAAGAATCTACAAAATATATTCTACTATTAAAAATTTCATATGTGGTTATTTTCTTAATTTTTATATGTAGTATTTAGTTTTCATATTAAAATCCCATGTGTGGTTATGTATATTGATTGGCTGTATTTTAAAACGTTAACAAATAGTAAAATTAAGGACTCTATAAAAAGAAATAGTTCGTCTCTAATTTGTAGATAAGCAATTTTTATAGGACGGACCAAAAAGAAAAATTGATCAAATTATGTGAAGCGAAGGGAGTATATATAGGTTTACCAAATATTGTATTCCATTGGAAACATAACGTCATAACATGTCACGCAAAGAAATTATCATTGCGTTTCTCGCTTCGCTCACTATATTATGTAGATGTAGATAGCCCAGTAATCGAGCCAATTTCGGATCAATTAATAAATTATATCGTAAAACTCTAAAAAAATGTATTAATGCAAATCACATAACATGAAATGATAATGAGATTAACATCTTTTGAAGAAATACATACTTTTGCTAGAACAATAATTGTTGGTAAGAGAGATTTTGCCAATCAAAGCTTGTTTGGAGCTATAATTAAGACGAGCGTCAAATTTAATCACAATCAACTCAAGTAAAATATCAAAAAATTTTGTTATGATAACTCCTTTGTAACAATTTCAAGTAACTTGCCAAGGTTATAGTAGCATTCCAAAGCCAAGTCTCTTAACTTCAAAAGCTAGGTCAAGAGTTATTTAGGTTTGGAAATATCATGGTCCATTCTTATTGACGTTCCAAATCGTTGTTTTAAAAAATTACTAACTTATCAAGATAGAAATAGGATATACGGCAGGAAGTCTTATCATCTCATACACCGTTAAAAATCGAAAGCTTAATTAGATTGTCATGCAACTCTTAAGTAATATTTGCATATATATGTTTGCTTGATTCCTTTGAGCTGTAAGTTGAAAAAACATTGAGTAGATTGCTTTACAGTGTCGTCCCTGATATTTGTGTTACTTAAGCTTTTATTTTACATTATCAAGAAGCATTGAAATGAATATTTGCTTAGCATTGAAGTAAATGAATAGTCCCACAGGTGACATGTAACACTAAATAGCAAAAGAATAAAAATAAAAACTAAAAACAACAGTAGTTGTGATTAAAACAGGGAGGTGTTATTCTTATATCATTTTGAATTTTAGATCCTTAGATAAATTTTTTTATCATTTAGGTTGTGAGGGTTTTAATTGAAATAACAGATATAATTCTTCATAATTTATTATAAAGATGACGTAAAAATTTAGAGGAATTTGAGTTGTATTTCACGTTTAATAGGACTTATAAATATCTTATCACATACAAATAAGTTATTGACTTTGCAAATTTTTTTTAATAAGGTGACCAAATAATATCAAATTATTTTTATATAGGTCTTTTTATTCATGTAAAATGCATGTTGCGAGGACATTCCATGGATAAAGATATGTGCCCTTATTTTGGAATATTTTTGAGGTGCTATAGTCAAATTTAAGACCTAATATGAAAGTACATTCTTAAGCAGATTTTTGAAGGTTTGAATTTGCTTTCCACATCTCTTAGGTCTACTAATTGTCACAAAGTCATTGTTCTTACACACGATGAATGCCTTCAATTGGTATCTTTTCATCGATACTTCATTTTATCAAAACATAATGTATCTTTTTTATACCATGTTTTGTCAGGTTATACTTGTTAACTACTGATGCCAAAGAAGTGGGTTCGTAACTTACATGCAAGTGCCACAAAGAATATAGTACGAGTTAGCTACCAGATGTACAAAGTGGGACACTGTGAGGGTAGATTAAGGCAGAGAGCAAGGCTTCCTAAACAGGCCGTGAGGAATGACAGTGTTGTGAGGACGAGCTGAGGCGAATAAGGCCGACAGTCGACAGTCCAAGCTGGGGTCCAAGTCAGGGTGCAATGTCATGGTCCAATGTTGTGTCTAATTAAGTTTCTCTCTCTAGGATTCTGTTGCTCTGAATTTTGGAGTGAGAAAGTGTTTTGTATCAAATTCGAATTGTGTCCAAAATGAAGTTTGAAGTACTCTTAATTATATGCAAAAATATGTCTGTGTCATCAGCTGACACGTGTCGTCTCTTAGGAGTGACACGTCACAAAGGGATCCACAAATTCCCGTCCTTCTTTGGGCTGTAGGTTCCCATATTCGCGCTGTTTGTCTCACACAACGTCACATTCCCTGTTTGAAAAGACTCACCACACAGCTTCGGCATGATTAGAGAATGCCTTTGTTCTAGCCACCGATCCAAAGCCTTTAATGAGTCCCATGGGGGGGGGGGGGGGGGCTTAAGAGACGCGGAGAACCTGACAGTAGTGTGGGAGGGTCCCTACGCTGGACTGCCAGGGTAACTAGGCACGATGTCCTCTGAAGACCTGCTCCCTTCTCGGAGTGACCCGGGGGTCATCGTTCTGGGGGCGTTGACGATCACCGGTAACATGAGTGCAACATGGTCACAGCTCAGGCATGCTTAGTGTCATGCAAGCCGCCCCAGGTGGAGGTAGTGTCTTTGAGAGTGAGCTTATCCCACTGTGAAGGGCTCTTATGTTGGAGCACTGCGAGCGGAGCCCCTCAGAATGTTACACGCTCCGAAGAGGGGGTCGAAGCATGTTCCACGTCTACGGCAGAGGTGTATGGTTTAGTGAATAGATTGACTTACACCGGGGGGCACGATAGTGTGCTAGAGAGCCGGAGGCCGCGACTGTGTTAGTAGCGTGGCGCATGCGCACGACAAATTGTGTGGTTCCCGGAGGCACATAACAGGGAGCAGCGCATGGTCGCGGTGACGAGTGTCTCAGAATAGAGCATGGTGCCAGGGGCATGTGTCTTGAAAGCAGGGCACGGGCACGACGACGTCATTTGTGGAAATGGGCATCGTGTTGGGGCCACGTAACACATGAATGGAGTACGAGGGTGTCGTAGAGTCAGTGCACAGGCGCAGGCGACAGGTGTCGTGGAGGCGACGCATGGGCGTGGGCGACGATGGGTGTTGTGGAGTTGGCACGTAGGCACGGGTGACAAGTGTTAGGGAGCCGGAGCACGGGTGACGATGGGTGTCGCGAGCTACGAGTGCTCAGCTTCGAGCGACGTAAAAGAGTGTGCATTGGTGGTGGTGGAGGTAGGCCGATACCCTAAAGAAAAAGGCCGCTGATCCCTAAAAGGGAAGGCTGGCCGACCCCTTAGGGAGGGGAAGGCTGTCGACCCTCAAAGGGGAAGGTTGGCCGACCCTCCAAAGGAAAAGATTGGCGCCAACCCCTCGAAGGGAAGGCCTCAGCCAACCCCCCGATGGAGAGGAACGATGACCCCTAAGAGGGAAGGCATGTGACCGATCGATGCCAAACGGGTTCATGTAAGTCGAGACACATGGACGCGTACACATGGACGCGTCATGGTAGCGACCATGAGACACACCGACATCGTCACATAAGGACCACATGACGTGAAAAAATAATTTTCTTAGCGAAAAAGAATCTTAAAAAAATGAAAAAAAGGAGAAAAGTGCATGTGACTTGGGTGTGCCCGTTTTGACCGTTTACGAGCATTGAAAATTGATCGTTGACTGTATCAATGTGTGACGTAAAACGGGAACCATAGTGGGCCCATGGGTATGGCCAAGATAGGTTGGGAACCATTATAAAGAGCTTGTAAAGTTTAGTAAATACATTTAAATTAAGCTAATAATTATAGGACGGGGGTTAGTCCACTTAAATGTTATTGAATGCACACATTAATCGCCACTCTTTTTTGTAATTGACCTGATTATAGTCAAAGTTGAGCTAAAGCTTATGCTAAAGTTTTTAGCAGTCAGGGATTGTTTGATAAAACTGAAACTTTAAGGGTTGAAAAGTTAAACGCTGAATTCGTAAAACTGAAATTAGTGACTGAATTTTTACCACTGAAAAAAAGTTAACTTGTTTGGTAAGTAAAAAACAAACGTCTAAAAATTGATCAATTTACAAATTTATCTATTTTACAGAAATTATGCATTTATTTATGTATTTTATAATATTCTCTTTTGCCAAAACTGTGTTGGTGGTAGTGGTGGCAGTGGGGATGGAGTGATAATGGTGGTGGTGGCGACGACCAAAAGATGTCAATGATGGTAGTGGTACATGAAGACCTGGTATTGGTAATTGTGGTGGTGGCAATAGGCAGATCGACATGGTAGTCATAATATTCATTGTAGTGTAGTAGATATTTAGCTGGTTTTGGCGGACTTGGACGTGGTGATGGCCGATAGTGCATGTGGTGGAGCTGCTGGTGCCCCTGTGGTGGCGGTGGTAGTGGCTAGATCGTGGGAATTGTGGTGGTGGTAGCAAAAGGGAATAATGGTTGTGGTGGTGGTTGTAGTGTAGTAGAGGCGGTGTTGCCGGCAAATAAATTGAGGCAGTATCATGGTAGTAAATATTATTTTTATGTAAAATTATATACAACAACTTTTAACTACCTCACTTAAAATCAAGTGGTATAATTAAGTAAATCCATTTCGACTTAAAATTTTAGTCTATTTTTGGTGGAAATAATTTTTTAACCGATAGAACGTTAAGCATTATTAAATGTACTTAACTGACAATTATTGAACTTTTTTAATTTTAAGTGCTTAATTGCGTTATCAAACACCTTACCGTATGCCGTTGGCTGCTTGTAGGATTGAATGGTCTAAAGAACTTGTTTCCCTACAAGAATACAAGCAACAGACTCAAACCCAAATACGATAGGACTTGTGCACTGCTTGACTAACAATGCTGCGGTTGGCTAGGCTTTCAAGGACATCCCGTCTGCCCAAGCACAAGTTGGCTTAGGAACACTCATCCTCCCTATGTACAAAGGCCTGCTACGTATTTATGTTACTAATGCAAGTTTCCATCTTGTGACTTAGACAATATTTCAGGCCACAATTTCGTTCATGGTAGGATACATGATTCCAACACCCCACCCGTTTTCTTACTCGTACACTTTCGCGATACATTTTCATCTGACGACAAAACACGCTCCTAGTTGTCCACTTGAAGTAGCAGATGTCAAAACTCCACCATCTGCCATTGAAACTCTACCATCTGCTAAAGGAGGATGGGCTAGTACTCCAAGAGCTCGGTCTCTCTATAAGGACTTCTCAACATGCACACTGTAACTGTCATCAAGCTACAAACTCTTCTCTTCCATTCATCTGCATATCACCTGCTTACGCTAAGCCTTGGTGCAAGCGCCTCAGGCATGGGACCTCCACGCATCACTAGTTTCAAGTGTACTTGCTTCTTTACGCCTTGGTCTATGCATCATCCAAGCCCTCACCTCCCATTGGGGCAACCACTACCCTTTCATCAAAACCTTTGAAATCTCCTCGTAAGCCTGCAGGCTCTTCACTCCTAACTTGTCACAAGAGGCATTGTCATGTGACACCAACCTCTACATGGATAGCAGACTCATAACAACTTGATTGGCGGTGTGCAGGGTGGCTTGAGCCGCACAAATTTTCCTCTTCCTATGAAATAACTCAGGCTCTGTTTTTTTTTTTTCAGTTTTTAAAAAATTAAATTAAATTAAAGAGCAGTTTAATTATTATTTTTTTTTACAAAAACAAGTGGATGTTTGATAATCCAGTTTTTTTATAGTTTTTCTTTGGGCGTTTGATAACCTAGTTTTTTTTGTGTGGTGGTTTGCAGTGGTGGAGCGTGGTGGTAGTGGCCGGCTGTGGTCGCCGTCTGCTACTGGCGGCAGGTGGCAGTTGCCGGCCGTGGTCGCCGGTGGTCTCCGGCCGTGGGCGACGGTGGCCGCTGGCAGTCACTGGTGGTCTCAAAAAAAAAAAAAAAACCAACACTAAAAAAAAACCCGTTTTTAGAGTTTTTAAAAACAGTATTGATTTAAAAACTGAGTTTTTAAATTGA